>DF239466.1:9503-40462 GCA_000507305.1 Breviolum minutum Mf 1.05b.01 | reverse complement strand
ACAACAACAACAACAACAACAACAACAACAACAACCACAACAACAACAACAACATCATCAGAAACAACATCAGCAACAACATCAGCAACAACAACAACAACAACAACAACAACAACAACAGCAACACCAACAGCAGCAACAACAACAATAACAACAATGATAACAACAACGACAGCAACAACAACAACAACAACAACAACAACAACAACAACAACAACGACAACGAAGGAAGGCAAAAACAACAAGGCGTAATGGGGCGGCAACAGCAGCAAGAACAAGACCAAAAACACAGCTTGGGGACTTTGAGTTTAGGCCTTTGGGTTTAGGATCATGTTTTGACTGGGGTGCGAAGTCCAGTTGACCAATTCTAAACGCTGTGCGCGGGGTAAAAGATTGACCAAAATCAAAAAAGGGGCCACCCGCTGCCGGAACACCCCCTTTGATCAATTTTGATCAATACCGAATGGACAAAGGACCAAAATCACTCAAAATGAACCCTCCGCAGTCTTTAGAAATTGATAAATGAGAACTTCAGCTGAGATCCTGCTGATCTCGCTTTTGGCAAAATTGTGCACGATCTCAAAAGTAAGTTGAGATGGCGCCTCACCCACAACAAGCCACCAATTCGCTGAAGAACTTGTCCCAAGGTTTGACTCAGACGGGTGAAGGAGAAAACGACCGCTGCAAACTCCTGCGCTGCAAAAGCGTTCATATCTGTGAGTAAAGCCCTAGTCCCTCCCAAACCAGGGCCGGATTGATTGAAGGCGTGATTGTTGGCAATTTATTCAAAGGATGGTTCGCGTTGGTTCGTTGGTTCCAAAATGCCCTCGAGGTTTGAAGGAAGACCGCATTTACCTTTGAAATTGACATCCCCGTAAACTTTCTACCCATGGCAGTGAAGGAGGCATTATTGTTGAGTCTTGTGCTTCTCAAGCCTCCTTGCCTGCCGAACCCAGGCATCGGTGCCATGTGAACACTCACAGAAGGTGCAGCATACCGTGCAAGCTCTTTTGGTACAGAAATGATCGAGAACAAAATTGGCAAAGGCTCACATGGAGGGGGTGGGATGGTCAGAGCAAGGCGTTAGTTCTCCGGTTCCGGCTTGGGCAATGCCACCAAGGAAATATGGCATCTGCTTTGCTCTAGCATATGCGGATCTCGATTTCCAACGGACATCGAGGCTATACGGAATGAACTCGATGAGTTTGAGGTCACAGAAGTGGCGCCGGTGCTCTCACTTCTCTGCGGATCCCAGTGCGGGATGGTTACCCAGCTACCTACCAGACTCGTTTTTCTTCCCTGAGTTGGAAAGCTCGGAATTGGAGTTTTTTGGCCAAAGTTTTTGGAGTTGTTTGGTCAGAGACGTAGCTTGGCGTCGCTTTGAGGCTTTGATTTGGCTGGAGCTGTTGGTGGACTTGTGCCAATCCATTCAACCCCTTTTTTGTTCAACCCACGCATCTGAGGAACGGAAAGGAACGGAACCAAATTTGGCACAACTCCCATTGACACACAACAGGGGTGAGATACTGCAAGAATGCGAATAAGGTCCGCCATCAGGGTTGCAGATCATCAGACTCCTTGAGAGCCGTGATGCTGGCATCTTCCCCCATCGATGGCATGGAATCCATCAACTCCATTAGACCCCCTCCACGTTGAAACGCCGTGTGGTTGGGTCTGCATCTTCGTAAAGCGGAATTTTAAAGCTTTAAATGCATTCAAATGCCCTTTGAGTGGTTAGCCCTGAATTTATGTGATCTTTTATAAAAACCTATGAGACCAACCAGCCCTCTTCGCAACACCACGGGTACGTGTGGAGTCCATGTTGGGGGCAAAATGACCTCAAGCTTTGCAGCCGAAGCAAAATAGGCGCCCAGCGAGGTCACCAGGTTGTGATCTTGAAAATGACTTGCTTCTTCTTACTGAACGGCATCTACTGCGACTCTTGTTAAACGCTACAGATTGGACGGCCATGTCATTTGTCAAACCGAATGCCGAACACATGTAGGTAGCTTTGTTTGGAGTATTCTTCAAATCCATGAAACGCTCAAGTGAGATCTGCAATATGAAAAGGCGATGATGACCAACCGTTTAGACAGACCTGCAACGCTCAAATTACGCGACAAAAATGATCTTGACCCAATGCACACTGCTGGGACTCAACAGATTTCATAGGTTGTTGGATTTTGGACGACGTTAGAAGCCTTTAGGTGTGCCTTGAGTGTTTCCCTCGAGAATTCCTTCTTGAACCGAACATTTGTTTGATTGGACTGCCCAGTTTTAAACAAATGTGCGCTTTTCCCACTCAATATATTTGATTGCTGCATATTGGACGTGGATGGTAGGTGGATGGTAGTTCACAAGACGGCTGCGGGTGTCCATTGCACGGCGAATCCTACTAGGTTGGCCCATCCTTCGTCCCTCGTTCGATTCGTTGGGATTTTGACCCGCACACGGAGCCGTTGCTGCTCAAAACGCCAACGAACGCAAGTCATCTGGAGTGGCTTCATTCATGTACAGAAGTTACAGTGTACCGTACTACAAGGACACTTGCATTTTTTCCAAAGCGTCTTTGGCCCTTGTGCCAATCACTTGCTTGAACTCTTTCCTATCATCCCTGTCGTTGTCGGATACAGAAACACCACGACTATTGGTACACGCGAGCAACGGTAGACTCTTCCATGAATCCATCGGCTTGAGCTGGAAGCCCCGATGAAACCAGAAATCAATATCAGACATTCTCAGACCAAAGGAGGCCTACCAGCAGTTCTTGAGGAATTGCTAAGAACATCGAAAAATGGTGCCCAACCACAGATTCGTGTTTTCAGATGCACCTGTGCACCATTGGAAGAGCTTCCTAAATCGAAAAACTAATAATACCGTTTTCAGCGAAATACCAATGTTTCCAAGTTGTGATTTTGGACGAACTTGAAAGGGTTCACTTGAGATACTTTGTGGGGATCCTCCCTTGTCCATGTCTTTTGTCCACCATTGACCTTACCTCCTTACAGAAATCTTCGCTCAACAGAGACATGCGTCTTCGCTTTGATTTTTGGCTTTTCTGTTTTCAAAGTCAGCTAGTCAAAGCCCGAAACCACGGAGGAGTGTCTTCCGATTTGGAAGTGTCTGTATCCGAAACGCTTGCTGCCTCTATGATTGTCAGATCGCAGCAGCTCTGCCTTTTTTTCTCCACTCGTCCAGCGACTCAGGACCTGTCGGAGAACCCAGCTTTTGCCCCTCCTGCACAGCGCTGGAAGATACTGGAAGTCAGGTTGTTTTAAGCTAGAAGTCATCACTGAGACTGGGAGGACGCTACTCATCTTCATTTTGGAGTACAGGTCACAAGGAGAGTACAGGAAGATATCCGCCACCCTGGTGACGCAACTGGTCGCACTTGATTTTTGTTGCACTTTTACCATGTGTAAGATTCTCCGCCATGATTTACTGACGTATATATAGAGCTAAGAATCTATTTTCTTTTCAAACCACAATCTATCATCCGGGCAAAACCTCCCTTTTGCATCACATCAAATTCAAGAAAGTAAACATCAATAACAAATATATATATATATATATACATATACATAATATTATATATATACATATATTGATGTGTCAATGAGCCTAGCCAAACATGGGACAACCTCAGACAAGCATTGTTCCCACCGATCCTCAAGGTACGGAGCCTCTCGGCTCAATCTGCTGGAAGAAGAACCTCCGAGGACTTTCCCCACGGATTTTTCAGGTTGAAGGGACACTCCTGGATTTATTTTCTTTTTTTGTGTCCCCCAATTTTGAAGCTTTTCTATTCACATCCATCATTCTGAGGATTTTTTGGGGGGCATACCAATATCTTATTTTTGGTCACTATATACAGTACATATATACACAAATATGTATAAATATATGTATTGTATGTACATGCAATATGTGCTTATATATATAAACGTAAAGAAAAAACATGATTCTTTTTTTGCAACCTTAGATCAAAACCTCCAAGTCAGATCAAACCATCCCAACTTCTGCTGAGCTTTGCACCTTCCAACTGGCTTGCCTCCGGTGTTTTTGCTCGTTGGATCATTCATGGGAATGACCATAGCTGCATGTAGTCAAGTTATAAGTACATTGGGTATCATATACTATGTACACAGTATGTATATACATATACAAACACAAATGCTTCGTTTGTAAGCTTTTGAACTCTAGAGTGTGTTCTGGATCTGAACGCTCTCGCACTCTCTGTCTCAGGCAATGACGTTTCACTCCGCAGGAGCATCGATATTTATGCACAATTTATGCATGTGCCTTTTACGAAGGTGCGATGTCAATCTGATATAGTCTGATCATCTTCGAATCATTGTGAGCTTTGAAGACTTCCCCGGAAAAAAAAAGGGCAAAAGCAGCAGTTCCAAGGCGGGTACCTCCAGTAGTTCGCAGAAACTCTTTGCAACGTTCCTGAAAGGTCAACGGGACAGTGAAAATAGTAGCTAGAAAGGGCCGCTTTGTAACCACCAAGGGGGTGACGGTGCACAAAACCAAAAAAGGGCTGCTCAACAGAAATCTATGTGTTTCAAGATTTCCTTATATTTTCTCATACTTTTTTTTGATAAATGATTTTGGTGTAGCAGAGCGTAGCAGTTGCCATCACAAAGAGCCAACAACACCTCCAGCAAATGCTGTGGCATCAACCAGAATACCCTATACGATGCCCTCTATGCCCCTCAAGCATCTTCTACCCAAACTCAATGCTTTAGGCACATTCCAAATTCCGTGCTTCTGGCGATGTGGACATGCGGTGCATGGTGACATCAAACTGAAAAGGCTTAGGAACAAACTTGGCAGGATGCACTCCACTCTGCACCATGTTTGCCTGAATCGCTTCCCCGGCAACGGGAGCATTTTTGTGAGCTTGTCCAAAACCGCAGTTTCCCGAATCCTCGAATCACCTTTAAATTTAAATCCACAATCAAATCAAAAAAAACAGCCCTTCAATGTCACTTCGTTTTCATGGATACAAAAAAACTCCGGTTTTCCCCCCAGGTGCTCGCACGAAGATCAGGTGCCGGAAGGCTTCCGTCAAGTCGCTGCGGAGGACCTCACAGCGGCACCACCAGCGCACGGAACTCAACCTGCGGAAGCGTGGGTTTCTTGGTGCAAATTTCGAGGAGGTTTCCCACAAAATCTTATCCCTTTCAAGCTGGCTGGCTCTTCTAAGATTTCAGTTTCACGGTTTTTGCGACCCTAAGGGCCCTGTCCAAAGAAACACAGATGGAACTAAGATTCCACGGCCTGAGTTAACTTAACTAGTGTCTACTACTTTTATTACAAAACTGGTGTGGCAAAAACGACTGGTCACTAAGCACAAGACCAGGCGAGCACCGCCACGCCATTGAGGTGATAGGAATCTTAGTTTTCAAAGATCCCAACACGCTCCGCAGTGATGGCATATAGATGTTTCCGAAAATAGTGGGGTTTGCCCCCAAATCATCCATTTTAATAGGGTTCTCCGTTTTCAACCCATCCATTTTGGGGGAAACACACCTATTATTTGGAAACACCCATATTACTCCTATCATTTTTTGGGCACTCCAAGGTTTGCCTTCAAAACAGATGGGTATAGCCTTGGTATCTGAGGATCAACAAAACAAACGAAAATCTAAACATGCTATGAAAGGCTTCCAAAATGAGTGGCAATAGAAACACACAATTTCTGCTAAAGTACAGCATTGGAAACCTACCCTTTGCCAAAGTAAGAAGGAATGTATATGAAATCGATTCAAAGTCTCTCCGTGTCCATCAGGTCCATCCTCCTTATTTTTTTCCTTCAATAGGCTGTGATTTCTGGGCCCCTCGGCATCCTTCCACGGAGCTTGGAGAAGTTGAAAGTTTATGGCATACGTCCATGTGAAAATCCCATTCCATTCATGGAAATTTTACACATGGATAAATTACAATAAAGTTTTTGAGCTTGTCATACATCCCTTATTATCGCTGTAGCCTGAGTCCCTCACTGGCCAGCATTTGGCCGGCCCCTTCGGCAGCATCCGCCTCGCAGCAAGGGTCTCCAAACAAACATGGTGGGGCCCGAAACCTAAATCCCATTTTGGTGGAGATTCTGAAAATCCTCCATGCAAAACTTTGCTGCTTTAATCACTAAAATGCATGAAATGTTGTGTTTGGAACAAGGTTCTCTGGCATGTCTCCAGGCGTTTCTTTGCCTTCGCCAAAAAGGTTAGCAGCTTGCCAACTTTTTGGCTGCCCACATCTCATGGACACCATCAGAGAGCCATGTTTATGTATATTTGGGAATCTTGGCTCTGCTTCCTTTCGACCTACCTTAGAAGAGCTCCCGCCAATTATGGAAAAAGCGCCCCTCAAATGATCTAGTTGTGATGACTAACTGCAAAAGGAATCATTTTTGTGGTAATTCGGAAACTGCCATAGAAACCAATCCAAAACCTACCAACAAGCAACAAGAATCAATCCCCAAGCCCGAAACCACACCTCAAGAAAGTCCTCTGAGGAAGTTCTGGTCCATTGAACAAAGCTTTGAATGCTCTTGGACTGATGCGGAGACATTGATTGGACTATGTAGGGTCGTTGGGCCAGGGGGTCCCATCGCCTACCATACATACATCAAAAATAAATGTCACACACGTTTAAAAAAAGAAAATCAAACATCTCAAAATCCAGATGTTCAAAACATAGCTTTTAGGATGAATTTCATTCAAAAAATATCATAGATTCTCGGATAAATTGTATGTGTAATTCTTACAACTCATGTGTAAAATTTATGGGTCAAAATTTATAAAGATTGCTTTTCTATGAACATGGCTCTCCCCAAGTTCATGCGTAAGAATTGTATGATAAATCAATAAATGGTATGTTTCTATAAGATGGGAGCACTCCTTTCCAGCTAAAGAGAGTCCTGGGTTCTCAACTCAAACGTATCCTTTACCAACCCACCTTCAAGACATGCATTGATCAAACCTGATACGACTCCTTTACCATTCTATACAATCTTCCAGCACTTCAGTATGACTACGTCAACTTGGGAACAGTCTGAAAAGTCTGAAAAGTGGGTCTGGATACCACAAATCCCAAAACCCCAAGCCACCCAGAAAACCTTGGCATAAGCAGAATCTCGGGTAGAGACGAAGAGCGCGGAGGACCACGGCAGGGTTGTCTGGAATGTCGCGAATGGATGATCAAAGAACTTCAACTTGATTCTCTTCTTCCGCAGTCCAAATCTCCAGCTATTTCTTTGGGACAGCTAGTCCAGCACTTTTATTCCATGCACACCAATCTCTATGTATAAGGATCTCTTTTTGCAACGATTTCATCAATGATACCATGCTACCTTGACAACCTTTATCATCAAAATTCCCTCCCGGCCTCCCACAACTCGACCCATTCGCCGGAGGAGACACATTCAAAGGCCTAGGTGCGGAGTCCCAGGTTCCAGTCATGGTGTCATCATTGGAATGCCTTGCCAAAAAACATCAAAAAACATGGGGTTTTTGGGGAGTGATGTGCGTCACAGCTTCAACTCTATGTCTTTTGTGGTGACATTGATGTTTGCAGCCGAGGTACCAAATGCCGTTCCCAAAGCACACCTTGCACTCTTCCATTCGCCAGGGCCTGCGGAGAATGCAGGTATGTTCACTTCCCATTTTCTGGCTTCCCACCCAAAAAGAGAGAACAAAAAGGAATCACAATTCGTGTCCATACAAAATTCCAGTGCTGACATTGAAATGTGAATATGCTGAAATGATGTGAAGCTAAGCTTCCCAGACCGTCTTTGCAGCTTCTAGGCTGGAGAGTTGTCGCAGGTAGAAGCCGCCTGGGCGGTTGGAGATGTTCACCAAACACAACCACCGGTGAACACAAGCCGGAACAGTTGGGGAAGGGTTTTTTAGCAAACCTTGTGAAGGAAAATGGTTTGTATCAACAGTCACCTGCGCGTTTCATCAACAGTACCTTAAAAGCTTCGGGGGATCTGTTTGGGAAGGCTATCTGAGCCCCTGGGAGCCAATCCTTTTCATGGACAACCCTGAGACTTGCCGGTAATACCAAACCATGAAAATCTATGATTTGGTACACAATCCCCAAGAATTGAACAAGAAGTCGTTGTTACCTCCAGGTTGTTGGTAACCCCCTCGTCTGCCAAAAGGTAGGGAACCTCTTGAAAACACCCCGTGACGTTTTTGGTCGGTGGATGTTTTTGCCACACCTTGGGTCCTCCACTCCCGCTCTTGACCCAAGATATGCCTCAGCTGATTTTCCATGTGCACTCAAAGTCTTCAGAAGTTACGTAGCCAGAAAAGGGTGAACACACATCTAGACACAATCATCTTTCAACCCTCAAACTTTCAGAAACAAGCTCTTAGGCATCAGGCGGCATGAGGTGTATCACTGTACGTCTGAAAAAGATTCGAACAGTGCTTCGGCATCCACCAACAACTGCTGAGTCGTCGAGGTACAAGGCCAGTTGCGATCCACAGGAATTATTCAACAGACCTCGGTATGTGTCTGTGCTTCTCTGTGTTTCTGCTACTTGCCATGTTCTTTGCCTTCCCTATCCTTCTGAACATACTTTTGGGACTACAAAATGGCATGGAATTCCTTACAGTTGTGCTTTCCTCCATGGAAGGAATTAGCTAGATTCAGGCTCACTGCAAGGGCACAGACCCTTTAACCTAAAATATATAAAAAGAATTGGAAGCCATGTGAAACCAAGTCATTGAAAAACATCTTTCAGCGACTTCTCCTACCCTTGTATCTGCTGTATGCCAGTGAAACTAACACCGTCCACTTAGCGTCACACCACAGGGAGATAGTAGCAGCTCCTGCCCTTCTCCCTGCAGCTCACACATCGAGAAACAACGATGGCTTTGCGACAGAAACATGCTGCATCATGGGGTGCCACAAGGCAGGCACCGTGACACCGTGGGGCCTTTTTCTGATTCGGGATGTACAAGCCAAAGCATCGGCGCCTTAATGGGAAGGCTTCGAAAACAGTAAGATTGAAACAGTATCGCTACCTGAAATGTGGGGAGTCTTTTTGATACAAATTGAAAAATGTATTATTTCTACCCCCCTGCATAATATATATATATATACAATTATATATACACACACATGCACAGTAGATGCACAGTTTTGTAAGGGAGTAAAGGAGTACAGGACATGAACCAGGGCTAACGGAGGAGTCAACCTCTTTCAAATTTTGAAGAATCCCTTTGATTCTCCTACTACTACTTTCAAAGTCCTCTGCGTCTTGAACATTTCATAATTTTCAAGATCTCCGAGTATGGCGGCCAATGCGATCACACTGATTGCTTTGTTGACTCGTGCATCATGTAAAATGCCTGGAAGTACAGTATCTCATAACAATGATGTCATCAAACACTCAGTACCACCTGCTAACCAAAAGAGAAGTGAACCAAAAATCATCCAAAAAGCGAAAGGATGTCACGACCCCATTCGACCAACCAGACTTGGGGGGGTCGAACGAGGAGGTGTACGTGCCACAGATTCGCAGCCTCAGTGGGAAGAGACACCACTGGATAATCTAACGATGAGTTTCCTCGAGGAGGTTTCCAAACCCTTCTTATTCTTATCAGCTTTGAGACATGTGATCAGTATTTCGAATCTTCAAACAATTTTCTGCAGACCCATACGAACTCCCACCAGTCACAGCTTGTACCACGTCCTCAAAAACAAAAACACGGCCACTGGAGACACGATTGACTTTGCTCTGCACCAGCAGCTTTCAGCTTTCGAAAATATTTATACTGTAAGTAATACTGTATATAAAAAGCATTCGACACTTTTCCCTCCGATTGATCAGTGGAAATACAAATCGACTGGTTGCTGACCCCATTGCATACCATGCAGTTCTATGAAAAAAAGCCCAATCAGTGATACCAAGGTTCACCCACGTCATATTTGCAAATGATTCAAAACTTACCAGTTTTTTCTTTTCCAAAAGTCTCCCAAACTTTGCTTTCCCTTTGAATCACAGCAGACCAGAAAACCAGAAATGAAGTTGAATTCCCCGTCCTCGGTATGTAGGATTGCCACATCCAACAAACCTGCACCTCAGGGCCCATGGTCTTCATCATCACCATCATCAACAACAACAACAGAATCCCCGCGACAATGGATGACTCATACGACTCATCTGACACATGTCCATCCAACTTCATTATGAACTCTCCTTATCTTTTAACCTTTGAAAGACCCTCAGCCACCCCAACCCAGCATTGCCAATACCGCATCCGCATCGGGAGGGCATTTCACCTCAATTTTTCAGCCAAATTTGGCATGCCAAACCTCCCATCATCCCTGGCATCCCCCCATCCCATCTTTCATACCTCAGGATCAGACCCAATGAAGATGGAAGGGAAGACTATCGATGTTCGACTGTTGAACCTTGGAGATAGCTTTTAATTGTAACTTCAGAGTATTTCACAACTTGGGGGGTCTTGATGTTGAACGTAATTTCAGATATGACCAGATGATGGTTTTGTTGATAAAAAACAAAAAGCGCTCAGAAACCTCTAAGTGTGATGCAACATGCAGGAAGCTGACAGACCACTGAGACTCTTTGGTAAAAATAGCAGGCTTATTGAAAAGGAGCCTTGAAGGGCATTTTTGACGCATCATCTAAAGCAGCTAAAGCAGGTGAGTTCATGCCTCTCCAGGTCAAACACGTATCAATCTCAAGAGTTGTTATTTTGGCATACCTTGGCTGCATTAGCAATTCCCTTTTTGTCATCCCCAAAACCAGGATCCAGAAAATGAGGGCTCCAAACATAATATGCAACGACATTGCTTCCCACCGCCAACCATTAGCTTTCATGGCTTCCCACGACATTTTCGAACACACCGAATTTTTCCGTGGCCGAATTGGAATTGGCCTCTTGGAACGGTCCGATCCAACGACACACCGTTGGAACCACCGCGGATGAGATGGAAGCTTTTTTGGAAAAAAACATGGCACCATTCACCATCATGACACATTTAGCAGGAAAAACAAACTAGCAATCTAAGATGTTATAAATCATAAATCATTAATAAGTATCATATTGCTTGTGTAAGACTTCAAGTTTCCACCCCCACCATGCTCTTTAGTCACATTCCTAATTGAAAATAGCACCATCTCAAGTCCATGGTGATGCACACCACAGTGACGCACGTTGGATCACCGTGAGACGCCAGCGCTGAAATTGGCGACCTCCACAAAACGTCCAGAAAGGATAGTCAAAAAGTTGAAGGTAGTCAAGGAGTTTCAGTTTTGTTGGAAGTTGTTTTTTTCCCTTTTGTTCAACATGTTTCACCAGGATTCTGTTTTAGAAACCCTGAAGGTCTTGCTGTTCTAGAAAAAAAACTGGAAACTTGCATGAAATCCCTGGGGGATACACTTTCAACCGGCAAGACACCGAGCCTGCATCCTTCAGTCCTCCCGGTCGGTCCGACGCCGGCTGCGGCTGCGGCTGCGATCCCGACCTGAGCGGCTTCACCATGGGATCACTTCGAAAGGAGAATTCTCCCAAGAATGGCACGAAGTTACCTATTTGTTTAACGTGTCCGGAATCCAACTGGACAAACTCCTGGCCGTGATGGTTGTCCCTGACCCTTTGAATGGCACAATCACCAAAAAAACAAAGAAACAGCTGATGGTCAGCTTTTGGTCAAAGTTGCACATCTGATTCCACTTTCGTACTTTCTCCTCTAGTCACCAGTCTCTCTCCTCTCTCCTCTCTCTTGTTCTAGTTCTGTCACTCTTTCGCATCTTCATGGAGCACCTCCCCCTCCCATCGTACCATCTTTAACAATTGCGCATGTTCATCGCAAGGCCTCCCTCATACCATTTATCTGACCATCATGAAACGTTAGGTCCTTTTCCGGCCGAAACTTCCCCTCTAAAAATCTGCCCAGTTCACGATCTCGGTCTCGATCCCGGCTTCGGTCTCGGCGCCGGTCCCGGTCATGCCGGTCCCGGTCGCCCTTGCGGTCACGATCGCCTGAGATACAGTGCTACACATGACCACTAGGTACATACATTGCATAAGTCACGATCGCCTTATGTAGATCCTAAGACTTTGCAGAAAATGTAGGGTTATCTTCAAATCTGTCCGCAAAATAAACACGCTGTTTCATGTAGATTGAATCAGCTCTGTTTCAAGGAATAGCATTCATGGAATGCCACTCACTCCGCAACACTTGCAGGATGAGGTTCCACCACTTTCCCCTTCAAAATCCGACAAGCCACCTCTGTCCTCGCCCTTCTCACCGTCATCGCCCTTCTTCCCTTTGTCCCCTTTTCCTTTCCCCTTCGATCTTTCCGGTGGATCCGGTATAATCTCGTGGTCGATCAGAGGCCTCACGCGTCAAAAGTAAACGCCCGGGGAAACTCAAAAACCAGGAAAAGAACATGAAGAAACAGGAGAAACTGAAAAATTATACCAGCATAGACCCCGAATAGCATGGACAGGTATCATCGAAATTTCCACATGTTGTTTCAAACCGATTCAATACCTATTCTTACAAAGATAGTTCTGGACAAGAAATAAGTATAGATACAAATATAATAAAACTCAACAAAATACAAATCTATATACAAATACATGTTAACTTGACACGAGACTTGATACATGCACTGTGGGTTGTGTGCCAATATGTTGGTTTAGCACTCCTTTACCAATCCAGGTGCTGGATGGAAATACAACTGGGATTGTTTTAATTACACAGTGAACTTCATTTTTTGCATCGATAACATCGCAAGGTCTACTTTATGCAGCACAGCAGCAAACACGAAATAAAACTTTTGCATCATTATATTGAAGAGACCTGTTGCCCCAAAAAACGAATCCAAAAAAATTGCGTACACTCACCCATACACACCATCGGACGATACCTCAGAAAACACCCTGCCCGACAGCCCCACCCGTAAACGAATCCAAAAAATCTGCGAACCCTCACCCCCTATACTTGAAGTAAGAACCTCTTGTAGCTCAAGCTATTTGGGAAACAAGTGGCATTTTCGACTCAAAAAAAAATCCTACTGCGCCTGGCAAGTTTGCAGAGCATAGAGGAGCCATTGGTCGCAGTGTCCAAGTGCTTGATGACTTGTGCCAATACCTGCAAATGGAGTCACTGGAAGCTAAAATAGATATATATATATATATATATACATATTTATATATGTATATATGTATATATAATGTATAACATGTTCAGGTTCCAGCCGCAATGTTGAGACTTTGTTCCAAGGCAAAATCAGGGGGTGTTTCACTAGACTATGAAACCTCTAAATCATTCCCGAGTTTCTCTGCTCAGCACCCTTCCTTGAGACCAGAAAGCAGCGTGCCTCTTTGTGATCAGCTGAACGCTTCTCAATGACCTCACGCAACTTCAAGCGCGCATCCTGCAACAACTGATGCGATCGAGACTGACCTAGAAGCTGACCAGTGACTCAGGATATTCCACTCCAATCAAAGCTCTGCAAATGCAGACATGAACGAAGATGAAAACCGGCCTCTGAAAAGGAGAGTCACCTTGTTTGGATGTGTGTCCCATTGAATAAGAAGTTTGGGGGATCTCAACCCCTTCTGGTCTAACATGCTTCGGTGATGCTAGGTGACTTTGGGGTGTTCCCTTCCGGGTCGCACAGGTCGTCCAGCGATGTCCAGCGTACCATCCCTATTGAAATCTTTCCCATTCACAGCCTCGTCTAGCTTGTATTTTTCCTGGAAGGGAGATGCCAAGCAGGAAACATCTCATAGTTCTCACATGCCAGCTTCTTCATAGTTGTGTTTAAGAAATGAGACGAAAGCCCGCCTCTATGCGGGCAACACTTTTTTTCAACTGATTCGACACTTCTTGTCCAACTCCCAAGACATGCTGGGACAGAGCGTTGTTTGGAACACCCTGAAGAGAATCACCTGGAGAACCTTGAAACAAACCTTGCAAAGCAAATAGTACCATCTATCAATAAAAGGGCACCTGCTTCTGGTAGAAAACTCTGAGATGATCATGATCATCATCATCATCATCATCATCATCATCATCATCATCATCATCATCATCATCATCATCATCAGCAGCAGCAGCAGCAGCAGCGGCAGCATCCAAAAACGGACCCCATAAAGAAACAAACAAACAAAAAAACTCGCAGCACCCTGCAAAATCAGCCTGGAACCCAAACATGAAGGTTTAGAAGATGATGTCACGATGTCCCTTTCAATCTGCCTGACTATAGGGTTCCATGTGAATTTTCCGGGGTGAAATCGATTCCAAAACCTCCGTTTTCCACCCCCATTTGGTCTCCATCACACGTTCAGCTTCTGTGAGGTCGGGCAGCTCGGCGACGTCGCCCTCCAGCAGCTTACCTCCAAAAAATCTAAGCCGCTGGTGGCCGTGACTTCAAAAGCTACCAAGCTGGAAAATGAAGGATCTGAAGAACCAATTTATCTATAAAACACATGTAATACATGTTTTTTTCTTCTTTTTTTCCTGCTTCTCGTATTTGGTTGCTGCAATATGTTTCAGTGTCCACTTTTGTGCCAGATCCAGTTCCACCTGCCAAAATGGTGGCCATAGCCTCAGTGAGGTGTATTACCATGTCCAAATCATTCTATCACAGCTCAAGAAAAGATCCCTCCACTCCATCTGAGGCAAAGTTCAAAAAAAGAGTTCGCGAAGATTTCTGATTGATAACAAACTCAGTGATAATTTGGCTGCATCAAGTCTTCATCAAGTTTTGCTCATGCTTTCCACCGAAGTACAGAGGTGCGCTTGCAGTACCGCAGGTGTTGCTCGATGGTGAACAAATCCTTTGCCGCTCTATCTGGCTCACCCCTCAGCAACAGAGCGCAGTCTGGCTTTTGAGAAACATGACATCCATGGGCCATGCCTATATGATTATCAAGTCAACCAGGTAGTGACAGTCACAGTCGGACACCTTCTGGATGGTCATCTTACAAGGAGGCGTCATGTAATTTCCCTTGGCCCCAACCCACATTTTCTGGCACTGGGCATGTTGCATCCACTTTGAATATTTTCATTTTTGCTGGATGCCAGCGAGATAAAAGAAAAACATTGGATGTCGCCAGGGTTCAGTCATGGTGCATGTTCGAGAGTCCTATACTTCGCCTTGATGATTAGCCCCTTCTTTAAAGTTAGGCCTGTCCTCGGAACCGACCCTCGAAAAGTGACTATCACAGCTGGGGCAGAGATCCTACAACTTTGGAGGACCTAAAATCCTTCAAACACACTGCGATAGTCTGTCCTTCACTTCCAGTTAGTGCTGCTAGTAACAATCTCAACACCTGAGTCATATACAATTTGTAGCCATAATATTGTATTGTAGACTTTGCGGGGGCCATATATATATATAAATATATATCTTGAAACTATCAAAATATGTAGATGGAAGTATATACAGTGTATATATATATATATATATGTGTGGTGTAAATATACATAATCGTATCAACCAACATTTCACATATCCATTCTGGAGTCTACCACCATGCACCATTGTGACAACCCATCAGTTGATCGATTCCATACCACGGCACTGCTGTTTGCGCCGGTACACCAGCTCTGTTAATCTTGATGCAACCTCAACACAGCCAGACATGTTGTTTGTTTTTGTGTCTTGCCTGATCCACAAAGAATCAACCACAAATCCTGATGCACCGATACCTTACAGGCAACAAACATTATCCCCACCTTTGGAAACTTAAAATGTTCTTCACACTTGCCTTTGGAGGTCCAGCCAAATGAATAAATTCGCCCAAATCTCGTGGACGATTTTGCTTGTGAATTTAGGTAAGTTAGGGTCAACACACTAACCCTGTTTTTAGCCAATGCCGTTGACCCCCTACCCCTTTGCCACAGCTCTCACAGACATTGAGTGCTCGTGCTGGCTCATCCAATTTGAACTTTCTGGCTAATCTCTCCACGTCCTGGAGGCGAAAAATCAGTGGTAAAGTTCTGGTCCTGGATGACATTTGCAGCTCTTCCCTTCATGGCCCAAAAGCTTCGCCTCCCGCTGAAACCGTGTTTTTTGTTCGACCCTGCGGAGACAAATGTGCCGAATGCGCCTTATCAGGCTTGATCTTCCCGACAAAGCGGCCACACCTGAGCAGAAAGTCCAGGTGCTACTGATTTCTCGAGGTCTCAATCACTAGATCCTCAACAAGCAACACCACCTAGACACCCATGGTTGGGTGTCTAAGTGTGGAAATGTAAATGTGAAATTGCATCAGCTTGAAGATTGATTTGCATTTTCAACCAGCCCGTTCCAACTCTGGACAAGGTACTCCATCTCTCCAATTTTCACGGTCAGCAACCCAGTGGGGCTCCGAGCTCTCTCCAACACCTCAACGCAGAATTTTCTTGCAAAAAAATTACAGGTTACAGGATGACAGGATTACAGGATTACAGCAACAGATCTTCATGTCCCAATCATTAAGTCATACAGTTGCCTGGTAGTTTCTCATCAGTCACAAATGCTTTTTCTTGCAGGATCGGATGATCCATGTGGGAAGAAGTCTCCACCAAATCCCTGTCGCACCTCGTAAAGCTTCTCAATATCCTGACATCTCATATGGCCACATGACTTGTGGCTTACCATCAAAATGACCTTTTGTAACAATCAATGGTGAAGTAGCCAAAGTCTTTTGTCCCCTTAGCTTGAACCATCTTACAGTTGTTAATAGCCCTTGGGAGAATCCTTGGGTCATGAAATACGGCTGCTTCAAGGGAAAAAAAAAATCACGCTGCCTCTGACTTGGTATCTTGTCGCTTCCGCATGGTCTCGTTCAAACGCTTGATCCATCGGTCCTTGACAAAGGCATCCAGGTACTCAACGCAAATCCTGAAACCCTCCAAGCATTCTGGAAACTTGCATCATTGTGCTGGAGGTTCCATCTCTTATTTCGTCTTATTCACTTCTCATACCCCCTTAAGTGAAAGGCCTTACCGAGCCAGTACCACAACAAAACCCTAGTCGTGCCTCAATGTTGAAGTAGTCGCACAGCTCCTGCACTTGTGAATCCTGTAGCATCATCAAAGACAGGGAGGCCAGGTATACAATGAAGGGTTCGTCGGTTTATCCATCCCCACTGCAGGTTGTCCATTAACTGCAGAACCTTGTAGGAAGTGGAAAGGCTATTCCCATTGCATCTGCTGGCAAGGATCGATGTCATCATCAAGAGGCTCCACGTCAACTTTCCTGCACGATTCATCTCTGACTTTTTCATCACCTCTGGCTTAGAAGTTGTAACACTACCTACGCACCATCTCAAAAGAATTTTCTCATTTCATTCAAGGTAGGCAGTCGTCAGCCATTCACAAGCAAGCTTAGACTGATCATGTTTCTGTACTTTTTGGTTCTTGAACATCAACTTTTTGAGAGCTATGCCACACAAAGAAGAAGCCAGCATCACAATCATACCACTGATAACCATCATCTCACCATCATAATCGTCGCCATCATCAGCAGCAATACTAGCAGCAGCACCATCAGCATCAGCAGCAGCATCCTCTTTTTCTTCCTTTCTTTCCTCTTCTTCCCCTTTTCCTTGTTCGTTTTCTTTTTTTTTTCTTGTTCTTCTTCTTCTTCTGCTGCTGCTTCTTCTTCTTCTTCTTCTGCTTCTTCTGCTTCTGCTTCTGCTTCTTCTGTTTCTTCTCCTTCTTCTTCTTCTTTTTCTTCTTCCTTTTCTTCTTATTCTTCTTCTTCTTCTCCTTCTTCTTCTTCTTCTGCTACTCCTTCTCCTTCTCCTTCTCCTTCTCCTTCTCCTTCTCCTTTCTCCCTTCTCCTTCTCCTTCTCCTTCTCCTTCTCCTTCTCCTTCTCCTTCTCCTTCTCCTTCTCCTTCTCCTTCTCCTTCTCCTTCTCCTTCTCCTTCTCCTTCTCCTTTTTTTAGTATTCTTCTGTTTCTTCCTTTTTTCTCTTTTTGTCTTCTTGCACGTGTCTGCTTCTTTTCCATCCTAATCATGGTAATTGTCATCATCATCACGATCACCATCTCCATCACCATCATCATCACCATCGTCATCATTGTCATCATCATTATCATCAGCATCATCTTTCTTCTCCTTCTCCTTCTCTTTTCTTCTTTTATTGTGTTCTTCTTCTTTTTATGTGTATTCTTCTTCTTCATAGTCAAAGTAATCATCACATTTCCTCCATCTTCATCATTCATCGCTCGATTCATCGTTCATCTGTCAACACTGAACACATCCTCCTCTCCATCATCATCATCATCATCATCATCATCATCATCATCATCATCATCATCATCATCATCATCATCATGAGCAGCATCAACAACAGCAGTCGCAGCATTCGCAGCAGAGTAGTAGTAGGAGTAGTAGTAGCAGTAGCAGGAGCAGTAGCAGGAAGTAGTAGCAGTAGCAGTAGCAGTAGCAGGAAGCAGGAGCAGGAGCAGGAGCAGGAGCAGGAGCAGTAGCAGTGGGAGTAGTGGTAGTAGTGGTAGTAGTGGTAGTAGTGGTAGTAGTGGTAGTGGTGGTAGTAGTGGTAGTAGTGGTAGTTGTGGGTGGTAGTGGCAGCGGTAGTAGTAGTAGTAGTAGTAGTAGTAGTAGTAGTAGTAGTAGTAGTAGTAGTAGTAGTGGTAGTAGCAGTGGTAGTACGAGTGGTAGTAGTAGTAGTAGTAGTAGTAGTAGTAGTAGTAGTTAGCAGTAGGAGCAGCAGCAGCCGTCGTCTCATCTTGATCCTCGTCCGTGCCCTCGCTCTGGTCCTCGTCTTCGTCGTCTTCTTAGTTATCATCCCATGTAAACGAAAAACATATGTTTTGCGTATTCACTTTCATTGGAACTTCCGTCCAGAAAAAGGGTGTACACCCTGAAAAACTGATGTGACGGTTCCTGAAAACAAGCCCATTCAATCGGACATATCGCAAACATCTACATCGGTATACATATACTAGATAAAAGATACATATCTATAGATACTATATACCTGGAACCCAAATGACCCTTCTTCTGATTGGGAAAAGACCTTGTTTTGGAGGGGCCAAGGCTAAAAATTCCAGGTATGTATATATTCATATCAAATTTTTCGTTTAGTCTTTAGGAGTGTACTTCTATTGCCCAGTTTTTCCCCAAGGGCCTTTTCTCATGTGGCGCCGTTGAGCCCACACTGCCGCCACTTGATGCACCCATGCCAGGCATGGTACCCATCTTGGCGGCCATCCTCACTAGGCATTTGCACGTGAAAGATCTCAAGGAGTCAAGCTGACCTAGTTGAAGCGTTTCTTTTCTTCAATTGGAAGTGATTGCTTCATGTGTATACGTATATCTATTTCCGAAGTGATGTGTGCTTTTCTTCACGTTTGGAGTCACCATACTGAAAGCCCTGGTTCATTTCTTTTGATGTCCTGCTCGTATCTTCTTCATTTAGGAGATGTGGTTTTCCAAGCACCTATTTTTCATATGTTTGAAACTATGTTTTCATGTATCCTGCTTCCTTCAGGAGAAAAAAGACCCAAACAGAGGGGCTTCAGGCTTCAATTTCACATCCTGAAACTGCGCAATCCAAGGGACTGAGACATCATGGCCTTGGACACAGGTGGAAAACGATTGGACAGGTCATTTGAGATGTCGAACTCATTGTTGATTTACCTGGATCTCTGGTTCTATGGTTGGATCTGGACTCTCAAAAGACTGAGCCTTCCATATTTTAGAAGGAAGATTTCAGCAACAAAATCGATGGATGAAATTTCTGTCACGTGCAAAAACGCCCCAAAAAATTACCGCAAAAACCCCAAGGTATCAACCTGCCCCCATCTGAGTCAAGACACCATCATCATCATGGGATTCATACCTGCCCCCAAAGGAAAAACAGCCCTTCAACCTGCCTCAATATTGGGGCTAGTGCTCCATGAAACCACTGAAGCCAGTGGTTCCTCATCTTTAAAGAAAAAGGGGGCAGAAATATGACATCCACTGCATGTGTGAAAATTTGTGATCGCCCAACTGCACCTGGCATCATTCCAGGCATCCTCGGCAAAATTGTGGAGGGTCCCATCGTGGATGGCCGGAATGGCAACATTATTGATACCAACAATGCCTCTCTCTTATAGACACAACTGTAGACCTATCATGAAGCTCCTAAATCTCCATGAATTTCCTGAGAAGCAAAGCAAAATGTGTGTTTTTGTTGATTTTTGGTTGGTTTTTCTTGAAGACATCATCATTTTTCTTCGAAACCTCATCATATTTGAGAACTTTCAACACCTGAGTTTTGCACATGGGAGCCATCCCGGGCATCACACCCGGCATCCCAGTGGGAGGTATGGCTGGTATGGCTGGCATGGAAGGCCTTGGAGCTACACCCCTGAAGTTTAACATGCTTCACCTGAAATAATCGACCCCTGGAAACCATCAGGCTTCAGGTGAACCATGTTGAACTTCGGGGGGATGTATTGACTGGTGTAGGAATTTCGGAATCACCAACAGTATGAGGCAATCAGGCTCTTCTCAGCAGTCTTTGGAAATGTCGCAACTCGAGCATCGATAAATATGCGGATGGATTTGGATGTCTAAAAAAGGGCATCTCCAATGATGAACTTCGGCAATGGAATGGCCAAGATGGAGGAAGAACTCATATTTGAGTGATACTCTTGACTCTTAACTGGCAAAATTCCTATATAAACCCAGTTGAACTACTCCAATATCTTGACCGCTTTGACCACAGCTTCCACCAAGATGCATTGAAGGACAGCTTCCACTGGGAAGTCCTTCATTCAACTCTTGAAGAGAATTTGATCATGGCTATCCCACCTTCCAATATCCTCAATATCCCAATATCCAAAGGTATTTTTGTTGGAGGATTCCTTTACGAATCTCCACCCTTGGGAGAGAAAATGGTGTAAAAACACACCATATAAACAACTGGTTTTGTCTTGTTCATTTTCAGTTTTTCATTGTTTGGGGAAAATCCAGGAGCAGGGCTAATTTATCCACATGTTTGGACATGTCTATATGGATTGTAAGAGCTAAAACACGTCTAGTATGTTTCAATCGCAATCTGGAAACAAAGATCTTGGAATCTTCCAAAGTCTTGGAGAAGCATTGAAGCTGAGAGAATATGTCAATCAAAAAGGAGTCAAGAAACTGGTCAAGTTTGCAACCATCAAAATGCATCTGGGATCCGCAACCAAACCTGTCTGGATTCCAACAGAATTCTGCTGAGTTGGGACCAAAAACATCTCTCCCTAAAGACGTGACTTTGCCCCGGTTTTTTTCGACTTTTCCAGTACACCGTTTACAGCATTTTCCCAACCTCCAGGTGGCATCATGCCGGGCCTTATTTCAGGAAACTGATGCTGAGAGCTGAAGATTTTAGGACCTAAGAAACATATCACCAATGTGACTTCGCATAGTATAACATCAATCTCAAGAAGCAAATAAGCCGACAGGATCTTCAAACTTGCAGCTCCCAACTTGCAGCTGTATCTAGCTCACCCAAGGAAACTATCCCGCAGATGGAAAAGAAAAGACATCTTCCCAACTAGGAGGGGCTGGCTGCTACTTCCCAGTAAAAGTTAAATCTACATTGCATCCGTTTCGGGAAATGTTGACCAAAAAGGCCAAAAATCTCTTAGCTCCCCGCATGGCCAGGCTCATGCCACCTAGCCAGATGAGGTGGTTTGTGGTTTGCCCTGTTTTGCCCAAGACTTCTGAAATTGCTTGGAACCTGGAGAACCTCAACCCAATCAAAGACTTTGAAGAAGATTCCTTCGTTTTGTCACATGTCAAAAGCCTGGGCTCGTGTTTGGAGCTGTTGGTGGCTCACTCATGGCGGCTGTGGCACGCGGGTCTTCACGGGGGGCATCCCGAGTATCAAACAGCTGAGGCTGATGAAGCTGCAAAAACAATCATTCGGCCGTAAAGGAAGGAACATGACTCCAACCCCTCTGTCTCAATTTGTAAATTTTGTGAATTTCTTGATTGAGAAAAGCATGCAACTCCACTTTCCTTCCATTTGTCACAGAAAGCAGTTTCCAAGGGAAAGGTTCGGCATAAGCGCCCCTCAACGTGGCACCTTCCCCCCCTTGTTGATCCTTGAACCTCCCCAAGTCTTGACTTGATTCCAATATCCATCAATTCTGGAGACTTTCCCAAACAAGACCCCAACCAACCCCGAAATCCCAACCCCGAAATCCCAACCGTCCTTGTTGTTGTTTCACCCTTTTCCCCCGAAATCAACGACTCAACGACCTCTCCCATCCCCTGAGGTCCCAGAAGCAATGGCAAATTGCACCGGTGCTTCGGAAACGCCAACGGCGCAGCCCACGCGCAAGCGTGGCTTTACTGCTGGACCGAGTTCGCCACATTCACCTTGGGAAGGACAGGTCAGATTTGGGCGGGAAAAAAAAAGGCAGAAAAAATGGTGTTGTTTTTCGTTTTTCAAGGAGTTTTTGTATCATTAAGAGAAAAAAAGAAGTGCATTCAAAGTGACAGGATGCCGTTGATTCAGCGAGTCCCATACGCGGAGTAAGAGGTTTTAAAGTGGGAAACCCCTTGTTCCTCTCGCTTAAGCGGCTGTCGAACTTTGTGATGGGGCTGTCTTACTTCATACTTCAAGATGACGTGGGGCCCGTGAATGTGGATGTCTCCACTGACTGGTCTGGAGCTTGGGAATTTGAGCTGGAATGGCAGTGGACCTTGTTCATACTTTGACGATGCTTAAAACCAACTCCACCAACTTTGCATTTCAAACATTTCCAAACATTCTCAAGAATTTGATGCCTCCAAAATCTTGCAGCAAAAGTATATAAGTATCCGTTCTTTTTCGAAATATTCTCTTCTGTGCCAGAAGTCTGCCAGAAGTCGTATCCCACAGCTGTTGTTTTCAACCTTTTCATTGCAAATCCGGGGATACCAAGGCATGAATTGATCACCAGCAGCGAATCCAGCCACAGGCTTCCCATGGTCGCGGCTTTGGGCAGAAACTATCTGGTATATCCCCTGGTCGATGATGATGTGATACCACATCCTGACCTCCAACTCTGTAGACCAGGGAAGCTTGCGGCGAAACCGGGCGGAAAAGGTGCCAGTTGGCACCATGTCCGGCTCAAGCAACCCCCTGTTTTGGCAACTTTGGCCGTTGGGAGCATTTACTCGAGCTATTACTGGTTGCTTCAGGATCTTGCCATCTCTTTTTTTGGGTGAAGGTCTATTCTGGGCAAGTTCCCACGTAGTAATTAATTTGAAGAGCCTTCAGTCAAAACCATATGTATATAGTCTATATTCAGAGGCTTCTTGTGGTTTGGAACGCAATTGATTCGCGCGCCCTAAACTGGTTTCAAACTGCTGGTTGCATCATGCTGTTCAGTTTGACTTTTACTAGCCAATCTCAGAAGTTCGAGCATCACAATAACTTTGTTTTTGAGAGTTTATGATCGTCTTACCCTCGACATTCCATCCTGGCATCCACCACGACAGCAGGCGGAAGGAGTTACGTCTTCTGCGCAACTCAAATCCACAACTTCGGTCGGACCCGGTCGCAACTGGCAATTTCTCTCTTCACGGCTGGCAAAACGTCGATTTTCCTTGAGTTTTTGGTCGATTTTCTGGGCAAATGATGTAAACATTGACTGGCAAAAAAAAACGCAGTTGAGAAACTGGGATCATTGAAATCAGAAGGTTTTGAATACAGAATCAGCAAAGCGTAAATTTGGGTAGATGTGAAGGTTTCTGCAAAACAAAATGACACAAAAGCACATTTTGTCCTTTAGAACGATAAGCAGTTCAACCCAGGATGCCCTTCCAATTCTTAGGATTGAAGAACCAACCCTACAAGGGAAACCTATGATGATACTATGGATCTTTGTTTGAGGGTTTTTCTTTCTGAACTGAGTCAGTGCCCCAGGTTTTTTTGGAGTCTTGTGCTCCAAGCCCTGGACCCAGCTGCCCAGCTATTGCCTCAAACAGCCCCGTTGAGCCCCGGCATTTTTCGGCGTTTTCAAACCCATCGGCATCGACCATAGTGCCACACTCTGGCAGCGACCCATGGACTCGTGCCTTACAGATGGAGATTCCAACAGAGCTAAAAAAAACATCCTAAACAGACAAAACCATGCTTTAAAAATCTTTGGCTAAGCAGCCATTCCTCATTTTGAGACACAAAATGAAGATATTTTCTATTGGTTCATCCAGATCACTCTGAAGATAAAATCTTTGCCTACATTTCCAGTGGAAGCGTCTTTCTATCATGCTGCTTTGGGCCATGGCGCTTCCCCCAACCTTCCCCCCCCATTCGCCTAGCTGGAGGGGATACATGCAGCACAGCCAGACAATTCCCAGCAAGATTGATGGACACCTGCGAGTCACAGTTGGAAAAAATGTATCTACACTTGACACCTAATCCATAAAGTACTGTAGAGAGTGAGAAGAAGAAAGACAAAGAGACTGGAATGGAGGAAAGAATAAATTATGCGTCGGCAAAATGTAGACTTAAACCTGAAGCCTAATTCTGTACTGCGGGAAGCCTGATCCTGGATGATGGAAAATAGCAACACATTGCTGTTGGAATCCGCACCTTTGCTAATTGCTCAAGCCACACCAAGAGAAAATCAGAAATGGAGAAGAATTTCAACCACCCCGCTGATCTGTGGATTTTTCTCGTGATCTTCCGGTCTGGTGGCCTTTTCGTTCTATCATTACTGGGCGAGCCAGTGGAGGAATCGCATCATCCGCGCTGACCTCAGCTTGGCCAACAAAAAGGCTGAGATGGAAAAACTCTAACTCCAACGTGGTGACAGGGAGAGTTCTTGACTTCCTGATGAGTTTTAAAAAGTTGGACAATATGAGGGATGGTTGAAAGAGGAATGTCACAATGTCAGTAAGTTGCATGGCTTTTCAAGTCGTCGTCATCATCATCATCATCATCATCATCATCATCATCATCATCGTCATCATCATCATCGTCATCATCATCATCATCCTCCTCCGCCTCCTCCTCCTCCTCCTCCTCATCATCATCATCATCAACATCAACTTTGCATGCACTCTTGTACAATCTAGAGGGACCACAAAAGAATCTGACGTGTTGACAAACCGGCTCTTTCACGTATCACAAAACAGGGTACTTCGAACTGAAACTGCTCGCCTTATCATCTGAATGGGTGCATATGTTCTTGGACGAAAACCCTCACGGAATAGAAGAACAAAAATCAATTTCAGACATGGAGCTGCCACCAAACTGGGTTCCTCCTGGCAATTGAAACAAGTTGGTTGATGTTGGCTATTGCTGATATACATGGATGTGGGTGTAGTTCAATCTTGTCACAATGATGCTAGGGAGGAAAAAATTTGAAACTCACCAAACCGGCGTCAACAGTCAGAACTTCAGCCCAAATGTCAGATTCCCAATTCCCCCTTTTCTCCAACAAAAGTTTAATTCCTCAATCAGCCACACCTGCAGTTTCAAAAGGAATGATGTGGGGGTTTCCGAAAATAGTGGTACCCCCAAATCATCCATTTTAATAGGGTTTTTGCAGTTTTCCATTATTTTCACCATCCAATTTGGGGTTTTCCCCCTATTTTTGGGAACACCCATGTATAAAACCATCCTCTCCCCCCACTTCACACCTCTTGGCCACCTTTTTGACCTCAAAGACAAATCTGGCGGGGTTTCCGACAGTTGCACAAAAAAATTGCTCCTCTTGTCATCTTTTTCCTTACCCAAAATACCACCCGTTTTTAATGATATTACTTCATAGATCTTAAAAAAAAAAAAACGTTGCCGAACTTCAGGATTTCCGAAACATGGAAAAAAAAAACATGGGAGTTCCAGCCATGTGCCCAGGGGCACAGGCTTCGGGCGTCCAGCTCCGACAGCACGGCCGCCTCAATGGGACCTTTCCGCAATTTGTCAATCGGTTTGGTTTTGTATCTCGGAAGGGGTTGTGGTTCTGAAACATGGTTTTGAAAACCAATATTAAAAGGTAATCTATGTATATATATAGAAATTTATAGATTAATATGTATATATGATAGAATAGAGTGTATACTACTGTCTGTTTTTTGCTTTTCTTCCTTCGGGTGCTTCTATCTGCCATTTTCGATGAGGAAAAAGACATGGCGGCCATTGAGATGCCTGAAGCTATAAGATACTCCACTCCCTCGATTCCATCCATCATCTAAAGCATCGNGCTTTTACAAGCGCGACAGAGCCCCAAACACACCTGCGCCTGTGCAGACCTCTGGTACTGGCTGAGATACCTGTCCAAGGGATGATAGTCAGCTTCCCACTTGAAATCCTAAACATTTAGATCCAGGTCGGTAGGTAGGTAGGTCCTGTAAGGTAGATAGATAATTCTAAAGTCACAAGGGCAACATTGAAATGTCCCACAGTATTGAGACAGTGACATTATCCAGCAAAATCTGTTGAACATCAAGCTCCAACGAGATATCTTGCCTTTCTTCCAAATCAGCTATGTAGAACCTCACCTGAGCAATCCCTTTTGAAGGCGATGCCGATGCAAAGTCCAGACAAGACTTCCAGGTGTCCAAGGCTTTTTCCAAAGCCTGGTTACGTGGACTCGTGGACGATGGTGTCAGGTCCGAAAAAGGGCAGCGATTCTTTGAAGCAACAAAAGATACTATACAAGGTCCATGTCCATGTTGTTGTTAGTTGTTACATCTTGTTCAAGCACCATTCCTGGAGGTGGTAGTATCATCATCCCCCCCTTTTTGTGTAAATGATCAACTTAGGTTAAGATTTGGATGAAGGCAGGTGCACATCGATTTGACGGATAGGTCTATAGAAAAATGTATGGCATGTCGATATTCAAATGGAAAAACAGACCCAGAGTGATCCGGCTTCAAACACAAACGATCAATGGATGGATGGTGGATTACATCTAATATGTGGAATTGATTTGCTACAATCTCTTGAAACGACAAGAGGGTCACAATTCACGAAATGTATAAATCACTTGCACCTGGACCTGTCTGCTTTGGATTGTGTTCATTCTTTAGGATCTCCCCGACTGGATTTCCTATGTCTCATGGGTCATTCCGTCATCCCAAGCTCCCAGTCCCCCCTCTGCATCCCAACCTCATTGCCAATGTGTGTCTCTGTCCAAGACCAGCGAGAACTGGAACGTCCATGCATCCTGCAAATTTCGGGTTCCTCTCGTCCCCTCGCTGGAATCTCCAAACCCGCAATCATGTTCAGAATTTCTGGCCATATTTTTTTCAAATTCAAGAAACCTCATGAGCCCATCTTTCTCAAGAACATGACTGACCAAAAAATTAAATCACGCAAACCCCACCACTGACCGGATCACCCCCTCTGTCCCTTGAGGACAAACTTGATCTTTGATCCAGGATGGCAACTTTTCAGCCAACAACAGATCTGTGCTGGCACAGCTGCCGAGTCCCACAGCTGCTCCTGCGCGTTTTGGAAAGCTCCACAAGATGTGTTTCGACCAAGAAAAACAAGGTCAAAGAAAAAGGAAGATAATTAGCTCAGAAGGTTTTGGAGAAACTTCTCAAAAAGAACTCTCTTGCCATTCCAGTCCTTCGAGCGCTTCCTGCAGATGATTGCCCTGCAGAAGATGCGCCGAATCCGAGAGAAAGAGTTGTTGGATCAGGCCTGATATTATCTGTCATGACGGCTTTCTACTTCAATGGCAACGTAGAAATACTTTTTCGACATCTGTAGATTGTTACATCCCAGAATAGTTCGCTTGTATGAATTGAAACACCTCTAAAGAGATGAGTTCTCAAAACATATATATGGACGTTTCCGAAAATAATGGTACCCCCAAATCATCCCATTTTAATAGGGTTTTCATTATTTTCACCATCCATTTTGGGGTTTTCCCCCTATTTTTGGATTTCCACCCATATACACTTTTCAACATCTTTCGTCTTCTTTACCTTGATTCAGCTCTGGAGTACGTCTGCGTGTCTGCATGTCGCTGGGCCAGGGGACAAACGGGCTGTCAACGACTCACCCAAGTTGCCACACAAAAAATGCCACCCAAAAACATCGATGATCAAAGCAACGATAATCGGAAAATCATCCCAACTTCGAAGGGATAAGCTGATGCTTCCCAAACCCCCCCATCCGCTAATGGTTATCCCTGATGCCGAAGCGAGTCCTCATCAAAGGCCACAGGTAAATCGAAGACTTCGCCCCACTCGGGATCCAAGTTTCTGACCTTGACGGTACTCACCTGCCACCATGGTCACCGCAATGGGGGACGTGTTGTTGATGGAATGTTTGTTCAAATTTAGTGGTTTCTTTTAGATGGATACTGATACTGATACTGGATAGTTCTCGGATAGCATTGATTTGGATTGGATGATATGATAGCCAGGGTCATTTGCAAGAGGTACACTCACAACTGAAGGAAGTGTGACGGCCTGAATAGAGGCAAGCAGAGTGGTAAGGAAGAAATATGTAAGGGTTTAAAAAAACATAAAAAAACGTCGGCTTGGCGACACCAGTTCCAGGCTATGCCCTTGACCATAGACCTTACAGGCCTGTTTTACATCACTCATCTGCTCAACCTAGCTACAGGGCCATCTCTCCTTTCCCAAAATGGCCTGCCGGAGACACAAGAGACCCTTGCCATCTTCCGCGCATGCGGTGATCTCACACATGGGATCCGACGTTGTTCTGGCATCGCACACAGGGGCCAGTTTCATGAGAGCTACTCTAACCCCTCGGCTTCACAGCACCAAGACAGCACACAGTCCGTCTAGTCTCAACCACTTCTGCACCTTAGCTGCATCTTATCTTGTCTCGGCAGATGCTGCGCTCGAATCAAATGTACGCGCCAGGCACCTGCCAAAGCTGTGATTTCATCAGTTTTCTGTTGAATCAAAGCTTGATTTCCTTGACTTCCTGATTTCCTCACCTTTAAGTCGTGAAGGCTGTGGATAAGGTCTCCAGGTGATGGAGTAGGTCAGTGTAGCAGAGCCACGCCAACCATAGTCCCCGGCCACATGGTTGCCATCCTGCGAATCAGTGGTGTCAAATTTCGGCCATCTGGACATGCATCTTTGTTTCATTTGTAGGAACAGGAAAAACATGCAAAATCTTGGAATTGCACCTTGAGCCCCGTTCAAGGATCATCTTAACATGTACTTTCTTGCCACCCCGCATTTGCTCCCTGGTTGCTTGTATTCAACTGGCTTCAAATCAACGTTCGCCCAACTTCGGTGGACATCCTGCCTTCGAGTTAAGATCCGAAGAGGTTTCGGGAGTCTCCTTAGAGGCCCAACACCATTGCCAACAGGTCATTCTCATGGAGCTGTCTTTGACCCCACCCAATTCCCCTAGGCTCTCGGACCTCTACGGGAACACAAAGACGACCAATAAAGTCGTTCCTTCATGGGGTCGTTTTTTGAACACCAACCCACGGTTTGTTTGGGCTTCCAGGCTTTGCAGTGTTGAGTTACATAATTAAATATAAACATCAGGTCGGACAACCCAATCCAGCACTTCTTTGAAGCACCATATCCTAAACCATACAGTTGCCTCGGGCCAAATACCCGAAGCTCATCTGGAGGGTACTGTTGATGGACAAAATCCTGCACCAGTTAGATAATTACTGTATATCTTTTTTAAATTTATAGAATATGGAAAGAAAATTGGTGAATATCGATCTCCAAAGACATCGCAGGTGCAGGATTTCATCCATCAATGACACGGACGACAGACTTCGCTCCGCTAGATTTGTTGAACGCTCCACTGGGAGACCCGGACTCAGACATGGAATCAAAGTCATAGACATGGAAGGTCAACAACGACCACCTCAGCTCACAACGGGTACCTACAAGTTCGTCTCCAGTCAATCTAAGTTGCGGCATCTTCATCCATCTTTATCCATCTTCATCTATCTTCATCCCTGAGTGCCAGAAAGTCCCAGATCTGACTCGGTTGTGTTGGCTGCCAGGTGGCTTTCTACAACTGAATCGATGTTGATAAGCTCTTGCAGTCTCCCATGCCAGACGGTCAATGCCACCTTAGCTGAAGGCATCTGAAGACCTTCAAGCACCAAGAAAGCAGCATCAGCGGCCTCTCGCTATACGCTCCAAGACACCCATGTAGTATCGCCAGAACTCCCCATAGTCCAAGTGATCCTTTTCGCTCAACAACATGTGCCTCGACATTTTGTGGCGAATCATCAGGATTTGGAAGCAGACATGGTGATTAATGCCACACCAAATTCAAGGTGTCTCATGCAAAACCTGTAATAAACATATGAAGTGATCGCAATACTTGCAACGACCTCCAGTACATGAGCCACATCTGCATCTAGGTGGAATTGGAGCTACAGCCATCATCACCAAGGTGCTTGTCCATCGTGTTGAGCTCGGAACGTCCCCAATCAAAGATACAAACCTGCAGATTCGGTGCAAAAGCCCTTTGCGCTCATCTTGCCATGTTGAAGTTGATGACTCATTTTCGTGTCACAAACCTTTCAAAAGGGATTGCAACCCTTTCATTATCCAACATTCAAACAGGAATCTCTCGGATTAGAGGCACGAACTAAAACGAACTACCATCTATTCTGTGTGGGGATCGCTGAGTTTGAAATCCATGGTGAGGAGACATTTTGGATGCAATGACCTTGTATCAAGCGTATCAAGCCAAGCAACCAGAGTGGTTTTCCTCACTTCCTGCCGTAAAACAGTCTGCGTCGTCGTCGTCATCATCATCATCATCATCATCATCATCACACATGAGTCAGCGTTGCTTCATGACCTTTTCCAACACTAAGTACTCCAATCCGCCGGCCTTGCCGGCGTGTCTAGTGGTGTGGGGCTTGATGACGGATTGCTTGTCTGTACTTTGCTTTTGCTTATATAGTCTAAGCTAAAGCTGATAATGTCTTTGGGGCGCGCTTTTACCTCGCCTAAAACTCCACCCCCCCCCCCCCCCCACCACCCACCA
>DF239465.1:203108-242812 GCA_000507305.1 Breviolum minutum Mf 1.05b.01 | reverse complement strand
TATTCTAATTGGTGTAATCCCGGTGACTTAAAATATTCAAATAAAAATTGAATTTATTTTCATCTGTATCTTATTTTTTTGTATTGTTGCTTTGTATTGTTTATCATCACGTAAGTTTATCTTTTCTTTTTAAACATCCTACGTTTATTCTTCAATCATCTTTCAGATTAATCCTCCAAACCCTTGATTTTTTACAACCCACAACAAGCCCCTCTCTATAATATATGCATAACAAGCATAACCACAATTCCCTAGACATTCCAATCCTCTAAATAGCTTGATGTATAGATAAACAACCACAACAAGCATTCGTTTACGGACAGTATATATTGATAGACATGCTGCATATGTACATATTTCAACTACTAATAGTTACAGTACTTGGTGCTTGCAGTTCGCTCTGGATGACCACTGCAAAATTGACAACTGCTGAGTTACCTCCGAAGAAATAGAATTCAATTCAAAAATAGTGACATGTGCGTAGAATGAGCCTGTGCATAAATTCAACATTATTCAACAGTGATTGGCATCTCCTCAAAAGACTTCCAACTTGAAAACACTTCGCATGTAAGCAACTGTCCTGTTTCTCGGTCCTTCCAATACTCCCTAGGATGATCCTCCCAACATTTATTGTTTAGGGAAGCACAATGAGACCACCACATTTTGACTACTAGAAACCTTGGTAAAAACCGTCTCACCCACAAGCATTTTGCACACATGACATCGACCCTCGCTCTTTATGGCCCCCTACCGTCAACAACAGGATCTCCACTCGAGCTGGGTCCTGTCGACGGTTTTTAATTTGGTGATGTCAGCAAAACCTGGGTTAATCCGACATGTGACACCGAAATCGCTACAAAGCATTGATTTTCAAAATATGCAGCTATCACATGTTTGTTGATACAAAAACAATCAATAACAGTTGCATATCTCATATGCATGCGCATTTCATATTTAGAAAAGAGTACATACAACATTCCTAAATGATCAATAGATGATGAAATATTTGCCCGACTGCAACCTCAAAGCAACCTTCCACAATGATCTGATAGCAATGAACATTCTCATCTGCAGAAAATCCAGCATGTCAACGTTACAAGTTCCCAAGTACCAACCTCTTCATACCTTCAAAGTACCTCTAGTAACTAATATCCTCTAGTTTTTCCTATGCCCTGCTCCCATACTCCGATACTCATCACAGCTCTTTCCCAATCATCACAGCTCTTTCCCAATCATCACAGCTCTTTCCCAACAACAAAAATTGATTCCTGCCTGCGGAGGGGTTAAGGATGCTTCCACGCATTTGGACCAGTTCTTGATGGCATAGGGAAACTGGAACACCTGGCTGGAAGGAACATCCAAGGCCATCAGGATCCGGAATTTTTGTTGCCCGATTTTGTCCACCGGTTTTTGTTTAAATAACGGAAACAACTATTGAAAGGAACACAAAAAAGTTTGGGGTAGAATTTGTACATATTTAAAAATGAAATGTAGATGTATATATATATACATACATATTTGTTGTATAGATAAATCTTAAATGTATGCACACAAGCTATGAAACTCAAATCATTGGCACAAATAAGAATACATGACAAAAACTTTCAAAAACAACAAAACACAAGGTCATAACTAGTTGGTGGTTTCAACCCATCTGAATTGGATCATCTCCCCAAGTAGGGTAGAAAATCAAAAAACAACACATATTTGAAACCACCACCGACAAAAGTCATCATTTCCCATCGTTTTTTGTTTGTTTTAAGCATTTCCATGTGCTTTAAGTGTTTGACCTTCAAAGCCATTAGGATTCCCTACTGTGTCTACGGCATCACTCCATGCTTCTCGAGCCTCAGTAAATGGCAGTTGACTGTTGGATAACGTCAAGGTCAATTGATGAATTCTTTGAACGGCTTCTAAAAACTAAGTATTGTTCCAATTGGGATGATGATTTGTTAGTTGGTTTGTATGGATGTTTTTGAAGATGTCATGTGTATATAAATATATATAGTTCCTTTAATTTCACTGTGGATGCCTGCACAACATAAAACCGGATGATTTGCGCGTGGCATCGTGGGGGATACACTCCCAATACATTCATGTTTGATTTGTTTGGTTCTTAGTTGATTGAATGTAGGGGATGTTTGTGTGTAAAAGTTGTAAAAGTAAATATGTATATATATATATATACGTATATATATCCCTAGACATCCAAATATCTCCTGAGAAGGTGTTTTAGGCGTGTTTTGGGGGTCCAAGTACCTTCTCAGGAGGTGATTGGATGCCTGGGTATATATGTATATAAAAAAATGACACCACATCCATGTTCTATAGAGCCACTCTCAAGTGCATGCGCGCGGACAGAGTAGCCTATCGACTCACAAGTTCCACGGCCACCTTTTACAGCGATGGAATTTCCATCGGAGGTGGTACCTCTATCTCCATTGACATACCGACAAGATCGATTGGAGTGGTAGATTTACTGTTACATGAACGGTTCATGTTTAGGGTATATAAATATATGTAGGTAAATATATCATTCCCATGGATCCTATGGGATATGGTAAAAACAATAAAAACAAGGTATACTTATTACACATGTTTCGACAAACAATTTATGAGGCATCACAAGCCAGTTTTTGATATAAACACATCATACAGTACATGTTCATATGAATGTTCATCTGTTTATCTGGCTGGTGGTTTCAACCTATTTCAGAAATATCAGTCAAATTGGGAATCTTCCCCAGGTACGGGTGAAAATAAAAATATTTGAAACCACCACCCAGATGTTCATATAAATGTTCATCTGTTTATCTATTACCTATGCCTATGTCAAAACAACCCAACCATGGTGAGACAATGTCCACGACGTCGACCCATGAGCCACCCCACTCCAGGTGCATCCCCTTCCAACCTCAGGAGGACCCATCCATGCCCATAGGATCCATGAAACTGGCAGATTTACCTACATGAAAACCATACAAATCAACCAAATGTAGGTAAATTTAGCATACATGGATGCTATGGAATAAATAACTGTCATAAATGTTGAATGATATTAGACATGTCATGACTACCCTCACGATCGCAGAATAAAAATCAACCATCATCATCATAATTTCTAAAAACTAATGTCAAACAAGTGAAACAAATTGATATCATTGATCTACCCATCTCGTTATCCATAAGCTGTATAAGTTGTTTAGATTGTTGAACAAGACCATGTGGGGTCTTATGGATTTGGTGAAGCTACACTATCCAATGCTAAACAATTGCGGCTGGCTGATAAAAGATGTCAACAAATTGTCATCTTGAAGGTAGTTTACTACAGTGACAAGTCACTCCAGAATCGTAGGAAACCAAAAGCAAAAAGAAAAATGCATAGAAATGCAACCTGATCCAAGAAAACACCCGGAACCCATTCTCCAGCTGGATTGGGGTTCGTGTATCTTTGATGGAAAGCAAAGAAAACCTGTATTCTAAAATGAATCAACACCTACTGGGATGTTCATGCTACTTAGTAAATGCAGTATAACCCCTATAAGAGTAGGTTGTAAGTCCCGTAAATAGGTTATAAACCAACTTACTAACCAGTTACGATCACTTCCATGGACACCCTAGTATCAACCCCATTTCCCCTAAGAATCGCAAACAGGTTAGGACCCTTGCCAAAGCAAATTGCCCAATTCGTGCAGTGCCTGGCGTCGGCGCATCGGTGTCTCACTTCACTCACTTCACTCGTTGTTGGTGACCAAAGCCAGTTGAACGAAATATTAGTCAAATTGGATCATTTTCCCATGTCGAGGTAAAAATAGTAAATGCTTTTAAACCAACACCTATAGCAAGTACATGACTTAAAAGGTAGTAAGGCAAAGATCGGTGGAACAGCCCAAGTGATGCCCTGTACACCTGACAAGATGACACAACTTCGTGGCTCATAAATCTCATAGTTACAGTACGTGAAACTCTGAAACCTTACCTTTCGAGAATGGCTAATCATGTATTCGACCCTGAGCAATAGGAGGGTTGATAGATATTGAACTTAGATGCAATTAGGAGTATACATTGCGAATGTGACAATGACAAAACAAGATCACCAAAAATACACTTGATTGCATAACAAATGACATGTCAATCCAAAGTAAAAATATGACTCTTTCACACACATCCCAAGCCAAGCTTTAGGTGTTTTAGTCCCTGACTTTGACAAAATGCCTATCAAAAAAATTTATCGATCATTCATGTCATACCTTCGGAGCCTTCGCTCACTTCATGGATCTAGATAAAAGAAAAACATCTTCTTCATTTTCAGTTCACACAGTTTGGGAATTGAAACCAGGGACGTATAAAACCCTGTAAATAATGGGTACAAACTACCTATCAAGGGCTTTGATGACGGAAATTGTAACTAGTTGTTGGTTGAACCAACCCATGTGAAAAATATGATCGTCAAATTGGATCCTTTCCGAAAGGAAAGGAATGAAAATAAAAAATATTTGAAAACCACCATCTAGTTAATGTACAATCACAGTATTTACTATGTTGAAGCGATGATGTACATTCAAAACATCCCAATTGATATTGGTTGAGAGGGGTGTATTGTCATGAATATTTCGTTTATCTACAATCAACATATATGGATGTTTCCGAAAATAGTGGTAGCCCCACATCATCCATTTTAATAGGGTGTTCTACTATAAACCATCATTTTGGGGTACCCCTATTCTAGGAAACCTCCATATCAAATCAGGCAAAAGCAATTACATGAATAAGATCAGTCATGCACTTCTATTACCCATAGGATCCATATATGGTATAGTTACCTACATTTACCATAAAAAATCAAACAAATCTAGGTAAATATACCAGTCAAGTTGGCATTTGGGTGATTTGTATGATATATGTAGGTAAATATATCATGCGTATGGATCCTATGGGATTCATCCAGATCTACAGTTCACCTGCACCACCAACTGGTTCATCTGACGCTTTCGAAGCAGCTCAACGGCCTGGCGAGATGCCCCCCCGGGAAGATTGTGTGTTAGGTTTCCATGGTCTTAGGTACCTAGTATCCATATTCAAATGTCTATAAATCTATATTAATGTTTGCATCATATTCGTGTATCGCCCTACAGTATTAGTATCTTTTAGATCCTTGAGGAAAACTGATTTGACTCATCAGTGCGTCTCAAATCTACGGAGTCTAGAACCAAAGCGTTTTAACATATATATATATATAAACAAAAATCTACTTAAAAACTAGTACGGAATTCTGTGTATGTGTATGTGTATGAATATACATATATAGCAAACTTCATATATAACATAATATACATGTATATATATATATATATCCATCTGTGTGGGGGGGAATATCCATACCCCTAAAAGGGATGGGGTTCCCATCATCATCGAATCCAGCTAGTAGCCATATCGGAACCCAAACGCCTTGCGATAGGAAGACACCAAGGCACTGGCAGCCAACCTGCCAGGGAGTAATTGGTGCACCTTTTATTTTGCAAAATGGCATGTTTCATGCAGAAAAAACAAGTTTCTAGTGGGTTTGCAATGGAATTGACTACAGAGTACTTAAATGGTACAATGTATTGTACATATGACGGNACGAGTACCAAAACGCAGAAATGCAGAAAAGAAACAGTAGTAGTAGTAGTAGTAGCAGCAGGAGCAGTAGCAGTAGCAGTAGCAGTAGCAGTAGCAGTAGCAGTAGCAGTAGCAGTAGCAGTAGCAGTAGTAGTAGTAGCAGTAGCAGTAGCAGTAGCAGTAGCAGTAGCAGTAGCAGTAGCAGTAGCAGTAGTAGTAGTAGTAGCAGCAGTAGTAGTAGTAATAGTAGTAATAGTAGTAATAGTAGTAATAGTAGTAGTAGTAGTAGTAGTAGCAGTAGTAGTAGTAGCAGCAGTAGCAGCAGCAGCAGCAGCAGCAGTAGCAGTAGCAGTAGCAGTAGTAGTAGTAGTAGTAGTAGTAGTAGTAGTAGCAGTAGCAGTAGCAGTAGCAGTAGCAGTAGCAGTAGTAGTAGTAGTAGTAGTAGTAGAAGTAGTAGTAGTAGCAGTAGCAGGAGCAGGAGCAGTAGTAGTAGTAGTAGTAGTAGTAGTAGTAGTAGCAGAAGTAGTAGTAACCGTAACAGGAATAGCAGCGCAGGAGTAGCATCCTGCTGCATACAATCCTTGCACACTAGCGCAACACTAAATGCTGTCCTTTATTAACTCTTTGACAAAAACACTAGCGCCAAACCTAGCGGTTTTGCTAGCGCTACCTATGGGATTTGAAGAATTTAGCTGCGTGACGCCTCTAAAACAAAAGGAAAACACACATCCACACAATGATTTGAAGGCAGCCATGACAAGGAAAGTGAACCACTACTTTTGAAGACTCGTCATATGATCAAATATTTGTTTATGCTGTGAAGAACCACGGTCTACACACATGTACATCTTGTGTGTTAGGGTACCAGATTGGAAGACGATCGTTTCCTTTTAGGGCCCGGCCTATTTTCAGGTGCGAACTGCTAATTTCAGGGAGGATAGCTTGTATAGAGAATACTTCTTAGTCCTTCTTATGGGTATAGTAACTGCTCAGATGGATACCCTCCAGGGAACTAACATATCCCCAAAAAATGGCATTTTGAAGATGATTTTCCTTTTCCCAAGGTGGGATATGTATCCATTCCCTGGAGTGTATAGTTTTTCTTCTTCCCGTTGAAACATTTGCAACGCAATGCAACGACCTCCACGACTTGGCACACCTCAAGGCACGTTCCTTGCTCTCCTTCTCTGCACCAAGCACTTGACCCCGTTGTAGCTGTAGGCTGAACCTGGGAAATCCCCATCAAAAAAAACATGGTTGGGAACAAGAAACCTGGGAAAATCTAGGAACAACCCTGGGAAAACCCGGGAAAATTGTGAGAAATCCTGAAACTTGAAATGTTTCAACCTCAAACAATTTATGGCACGCGGGAAATGGATGGAAATGGGGGAAAGAAGATGATACAATGCAGAAAATATGATTCCTTTCTCAAATGAAAGAGGATGCAGTTGTGTAGATTATGTATGTTACATAGTTAAATACTGTGTATCGTAGTGACAGAACGAATCATGATTCAGGATTTCTCTTTGCATACTTTGATGCTTGTGCACTATGTAAAAACTTAATATTGCTTAATATTGCCATGACAAAAAAGGCTTTTTCCTCCAAAAATATGGCTTCCAAAAAAGAACAAACATCACTGTAAAGGATTGTAGTAAAGAAACCGCCATCCATGATCCATTTAGGATGAGCTTAAAAAGGATTCTGATGATACTGTTGATATACTGTTGATAGAAGAAATCCGGATAACCACCTGGGATGTATAAACCCTGTAAATAATGGGGATAACCTGCCTATCAACTGGTTAGCCGGATTCTTTCCATCAACTGTATCCACGAAAATTGCAACACACCCCTAGAGCACACCCCTGGCAATCCCCCTACCCAACTATGAAAGGAATCCCTGTATAGCCCGTTGGTAAAGGTTTAGGGGTGTGTTCCAAAGGTGTGGTGAAACAACCTTAGACAGTAGTAAACAAAACCAGCATCTTAAGCTCTATTCCTGGCCACCCTTTCATCGGAGTTCCAACCGCTTCGAGGAGCTCTTCTCGCTCGCAGAGAAATTCGGCCAACAACAAGCGACTCTTACGCAACCTACGCGTAAGAGGACGTGGAACAGTGGAACAGTGAGCTGCGGAATCCTAAGGTGTTTCTTTATGAATCCCAATGAGATAACATGAGATAACTAGTAACTAGTAAGGTTTCAAAAAACTATCTACATGTTTCTTACTATCTACATACTTAGGTGACCACATTGTGCATCAGTTGCATGTGGCAGGTTTCAGAAGAGGTTGCATCCACCTTTCTTGTTGCTGCATCACTCATGTTGAATGAATTGCTGGATGTGATGACACCCTGCGTTTCTTTGCTAATTCATCTTCAAGGAGGTCTAAAAAATATAAGATCTATAATATAATGTATAACTAAAGTCAACTGTCACATCATATCACACCGCACACGCACATACATCAATAACACCTGCGTCCTGGGCTTAAAAATCACTGGAAAAAAACACTTGCAATGATGCAATAGCAACGCAACAGCTGGGAGTTGTGATCCTGATCCATCCATAGAATCAAGCCATGGTTTTCTGGCTCAAGATAACCGAAACATATGAAACATGCAAAACTCCAGTACACTAGCAACAAAAACATGAGTGAATATGGGTGAATATCATGAATATTTGTAACATTTTAACCCTCCCTACAAATTCCTCAAAAGATGGGTAGATAAACATTCTATCTAGGTGGAAGCATGGCGAACCAATCTGCAGTGTTTGTCGATACTTTCTGTTTGATAAAATCGGGGGGGGTTGGAGGAACACCCGAAAAGGTTGGCAGTCTGAAATCAACAGCCTTAAAATTGGTTGAACTTGGTGAAGTTTACTTAGTTTACTTAGTAAGAGATCGGATTCTTTAAACAAAAGGTAGGCAAAATCATCAGTTGCCACAATTAGCCAAATGACTTGTGGCTCAAATTACCAATTAACCATGAATCCCTGAATGATGGCACTACTTAACACTTTCTCTATGGCTCAAAATAATGAATACAACCAAACAGTGGATGATTGGAAGATTTGAATCTTTGGTTCCTTTCAAAAAGAAAGTGGAGATACCTCTGCGTTTTGTTGATTCAGGAACAAATTTCAATGATGAAGGCTTCCACATTCCGGCACAAAATGATGGATTGTGTTGATGCTTGTTTTGCAACCAAACCAATGGATTCTAAGACATCTAAGAATCTAAGGCTTGAGAAGCACGAACACCAACGTCATAGCCATATGTGGAAGAGTACTTCAAGGATCTCCGATACAAATGTCGCCATGGTTGAGCGAAACGTAGTTAAATGCATATGTCTCAGACCTATTTCGCGGCAAGATAATTCTACGAGTTGAAACCTCCTGGATATTGAGGAAGAGATTTCCAGCAAGTTACAATTTATATACCGTATCGAGACATTTGTATACAATAAGAATCAACAGAAACATATAATCCCACACAAGAGAGTATCTTGATCATTCTATTTTTTTCAGGTCTTTGTCCATCCACCGTATCTTGCTTATAATTAAACACGAACCGACCCCATGCTTGTCCAAGACACTGTTCGGCAGCTGCAGGAACAGCACGGGAGATCAATCCGCTACAGTCTTTTCAAGGAAAGGACCCGTCCGGAGTTTCCCAAAAACACGAAACAGGAAACTTAAAATTGCCTTGAAAATGAATGAGGAAAATTACGGACTCCCTGAAACTAACCAGCTCGCTTCGCAAAAATGGTGAGTTTTTTGCAATGCCGGAATCTCCTTTGCTTTCCAGGGGGTCTATATTTTAGGGGGCTTTAGCTGTCAGTTTCAGGCAGGGTATGGAATCTAAACCGGGGGTCTACAGGTCACACATCTGACAGTCCTGCTGAATTATGGAAAAGCGGTGACCGGGGGAATCTTCTTGATCTAGGTTTCCAAAATACCATTTAAGTGGTGATCCAACAAAAAATCAAAGAAAAAAATGAAATAATAAGTGTTGGATATCATTAACAGTATATCAACAAATCTGTCCTCCTACATCCACAAGGCCAAGAAATTTCCGGAACACCAACTGTTCAACTAGACACTGACATCACCAATCCGACCGACCAATCTCTGGAGGTGCCTCCAAAGCTTTCAGAAGCGACCTGAAAGCAAAGTGAATGGCTGCGGAACATTAGCAAATCCCATTTCCAGTTGCCAGGCAAAGGTGCCTGTATTACACCCCTGCAGACTTAGATGGAACATAATGATGGAGGTTTGGAAGATAATTTCCCTCTAAAAAATTGATGCCGTTGTAGGTTCCATGTCAATCTTCCAGGGTATAAAATATGTTAAAATTTTAGCCATGTAACACATGCACTGTACATACTGTACTGAATGTTTTTGAGGTAAATATGTTTTTGCTTATCATACGAAACAAAAAAACATCTGACTGCACCAAAACCAAACATGAAACGGCTCAAAATACAAAATATAAACCAACCAAACACTCCCAAAATGTGTGAAATCCCATACCAAAGTTTCACCCAAGGTGTCCACCTTATCATGAACTTCCCAAGAAAACCTCTTTTTTGGGGGGTTTGCTGGCTTTGGCTTGACTATTTTGGAGAGGTTCTACCGGGGGGTGGTTTTGGCAGTATCTGGGAAAATATAAGTTCAAGAACCTGCAAAGACCGTTTAACCCGTGCTTGTTTTAGAAAAAAAAGTAAGAGTTCTTTGCACAAGAATGACGGGACGTTGAGGCAACCTCCACTCTGTCTAAAAACAAAATCACCCATCCTGTTGATGGAAGAAATCCCAAGGCCAACCACCTGGGATGTATAATGGGAGAAACTACCAACCTCAACTGGTGAGTCTACCAGATTTCTGGTTGCCATCAACAGTAGTATCTAAGCTTCTGACCCCCAAGCACCATGCGTCTTCTGTTGTCGCTTGTGAAAGGCTTCATAGTAGCCAGCCCTGGCATCGACGGGTCACCACGAACCGCAGCAAGTGCTGTTTCGGTTGGTGGTGAACGGCGTAACATGAATCCGGGATTACTTGGATGTCCCGTTGGAAGTTAGGATCAATGGTTAGGATCAATAAGCTATAACCTATACTTATAAATGGGGTATTCCTCGGGGATACAATCCATTGATCCTAACCATTGATCCTAACTTCCAACGGGACATCCAAGTATCATTCTGTGAGGTCGACCTTTTTTCAACAGCGAATCAACAACCTTTTAAATCTGGGTGAAGGTTCATGATATTTCTCGGAAAACTACCAATCTCAAAAAAGTATTGAGGGACAAAAACGACATGTTTATCAGGGATGACTCCGACCACATGAAATAACTAGTAAATTGCCAGCTAAGTGATGGCGTTACCTGACATCACCATAGTTCACCCACAGGGTATATTTATGTACATATAAGGTGAAACCGCTTCAAGCTGACATGGATTAGTGTTCGCTTCTTGCATAGAATTCTGACCACTTTCACAACAACACCTGGGAAAAAAAACATCAAAATCCTTCAAAGTATCGATTCCCAGCAGTTTCTCCTTGTTTCAGCCCTTTTATTTCTTTGTGTTCTTTTGACACATTTTTTTATGGCGCTGAAAGAATCTCTTTGGACTCCATCTTCTCGGAGACGGTAGGCACCACTGTGGGCACTTCAACTGGATATTTTCGGAGTTTTTCAGCTGGTGGAAGATCGAAGAGCAGGGGAGGATTGGTTGGCCTGAACCGATCCAGGTGTGGCAAAACCAGCGTGCAAAATTGTAGTCATACAGTCTTAAAGAAAGCTGAAAGATATCTGGGAAATTAAAGGCTGAATTTATGGAATGTATCTCAAATCTATCATTTAAGAACCCAACTGACTTCAAAGGATCTTCATAATTTGCAGTGAAAACCGAACAGGTTGCGTTCATCCAAATCTTGCAACGTTGATCGTTTAGGGGCGACGTGTCTCTAGGTACTTGGTTTCAAAAAGGCCTACAAGCAAGGTTTGAGATGACGGGTACAGGTATACCATTTGCATCATGTTGGCGAAACCACCCAAGAAGAACCCCCCTGAACCTGTATCTTGTTTTTCCATTTATCTGGTGGGTCACCATGATAGTCATATAACGATTTTCTGTGATTTGAACACCTTGCAAAGTGACAATGGAAAACCCACCAATGAAGCTACACGCATTTTCCCCTCTGAAAGATGATGTTCCCCTTATGCTCACTGCTCCCTTCTGCAAGTGGTTTTGGAGTGGGTTTTGGGTACAAAAAAACACCTTCTAAGAGGGTATTTGGAGCACTAGGGCTCCATGGATCACCATGACGTTCTAATCAGTCGCCATGTTGTGCCACACGTACAGCACCTGTAGAAGAAGGTGCAGGTCGAGGCATTCCTGACGTCAGTCGATAGTTGGTCGCGGGTTTCAACATGCAAAGGTACAACAAATCTGGGCCTTCAAAAGGGTGCTAATTGAACCCTAAGGGATAGTGAATTGATTCCCTTTAGGAACCATTTGGCACGCCTGGTATAAGGTGCTGGTATTTTCCGGTGTCAACTCAAAAAAAACATATGTTCCTCAAATGTGATCATCTCCGTGGATATGGTTTGATTACATGCCATTCACCCTGGATATATAACACACAAAATGGACCGCCTTCGGAAATATGCGGCTTCACCCAAGCCATTTAAGTGGCGGATCCTGCTCGTTAAACCCATATGCTTACCATCCTGTCAAAAACCTGGAGTACCACAACCATCCACAAACACCAAAGCACAGCAGCTGGAAAACAGCGACGACTTGGTGGATTTGCCCCAAATTGGGACTGGAACCGAAGTGGAGGAAGAAAAACACAAACCGAGTGACCAAAAAAATACCAAGACAGCAAATCCAACATAATCCAAGGGTTTCGGGGTACGAGACCCTACTCAGTAATCTGTAAAGTATTCAAATATGTATATATATATGGGTGCCAAATGGTTCCTAAAGGGAATCAATTCACTATCCCTTAGGGTTCAATTAGCACCCTTTTGAAGGTCCAGGTATATAAATCATCTTGTGTCAAGAGCATTGATTTTACTTGGAAAACATGGTGTAATTGCATGCAAAAGAAGAAAGTAATGATACAAGGTGAGGTGCCACCAAGTTACCTACAACAGATTGACTTCCTCTGTCAAATACAAAGTTTGAAATGATGTTCTTCCCATATTTGTATATATAACTCGAGGAAAGATCATCCACGTTTGTTTCAATGTACCACATCCAAAACGCTATGGGCAACTGACCCTTGACCCAACAATGGGGGCAATTGAAACTAGAGGACCTTCGGACCTTGACTTCAAGCCAGGATTCATGAAAAAGGTCTTCCCCACTTCTTCATAGCCATATCCCTGCATTGAGTTTGCAGCGGCTGTCAATGTGGGGCCCCAAGGCCCTAAAAAACAGGGTGCACTTTTTCGATGAATGATCTGAAAAAAAATGTGACACATACCCTCCAGGGGATTAACATATCCCACCTGGGGAAAAGGAAAATCATCTTCAAAATGCCATTTTGGGGGGATATGTTAGTTTCCTGGAGGGTATTCATACATTCCCAATGGCAAAATGTATATGCCGACAAAAATATGTGTTGATAGTTGATAGAAACATGTTTTATCAAGGCGATGCCGCCACCTCTCCATCTGACTATACGAATAACAGTGTGATGAAAATGGGGCAACCATACCAAAAAGGGAAGGTATCCATGGGACTGGTGATTTTACGTACATGTGTTCCATATATTTGACCCAAATGTAAATAGGTAAACATACCATCCATTGATCCGTCATGGATCTAAAATTTTCTTGGCATCTTTGACACCCCTATGGCTATGAAAGCGGATTGCCCAAGCATGAGAACATGATGGTCCAAAATGTAATGTTCAACCAAAAATTATCCCAAATGGAAAGGGGGCTTCCAACATTGATTTTGGCCGGGGACATGATATTTTCAGGGCGGGTAAAATGCACAAAACGCAATGAAAGTTGACAATCCTACAAATCGTAATTTCGGGAGAAATTTCGATGTTGATCTAAACATGTAATGACCATCAGCTTGGTCGTGGGATTTTTCGTTTCGCACCGATGCTTTAAATGGAGCTGACACTAGATTTATCTTAGTATGCTCATCTCTTACCATCCCCGACCCATGTATAATCGAATACAATTATATTTTCATCTGAAGGTGCAAAGTATATATTATATATATATTTCAGGTTCACTGCTTCTGAAAACATACGTAATATATCTATATATTATTATTGGGTCCTGCCTAAACACCAGTGGATAGTGTTCATAGGGGTCCCTTCATAAACATAAATTGAATATTTACCCACTGTTGCACATTTTAGGCAGGTCCCAATTTACATATGTATATACATATATACAGAAAATATATGTAGATACATAATACACATCTCACACCTGGTCTGACTCTCAAATCTTTTGCTGCGATGGCAATCCGCACAAACCCTTTCCACCTCATGAATATGACCAGAGAGGTGCACTTGCACTGACCGTTTCCTGTCAGCCGGTCAGCCCACGACCGTGCAAACTTTTGAAAAAAAGGGGACTGTGCTGAGTTTTAAAAAAGATCTAAAAAGTGACTTTGAATTTGAAGGGTTGTTGCACTCCCCAATTTGACAGGAAAAATTGCTACATTATATGGCTGTAGTAGTGTAGGGTACCACTTCGTATCCACACCAAATTCTAATTTGGAGTACGCTTCAAACAACTACAATATCCCCAAGAACAAACCTACACATCAATCAAGTCGATGTTTTGGATTGACGCCCAAAAAAGACTGCTTTAACTTTTGTTTACCCTCCGGTAGACTAACATAGCAATGGAATATCCCCATGTTCAATAGGAAATACATCTTCAAAGGGTCCATTTTCCATTGCTATGTTAGTTTACCAGGGTGTAACAGATGCAAATTCAAAAAAAATATATGAAACACCAAGTCATCCGGCACTTGTAAAACCTACTTCCACACATAGGGTACTAGCATCTTCCAAAGGCATCCCGAGGCTACGGTATAACAAATCCTAAGGGATGGCGCATGAATCAGGCATCCCTTATGATTTGACTTAACATCCTTTGGAAAATCCAAGAATATGTATCTTGCATACACAACTATACATGTAGAAATAAATGTATGTATGTATGCATGCATGATACCAGTCTCCTGTGACAATCCAAGGGCCTTATGGCTTTCAAGAGATCTTCGCAGCCAGCCCGAAGTCCACTTTGACATTGATCAAGGATGCCTGATGCTTGTGACATTGGTCGTGCACATACCTTTAGGTAAAGGGAGAACGGTTCCTAGGCATAAAAAGTCCAATGAGTGCATAAACCCCTGCTACTGGGTTGCAGTAATGACAATCCACTCTTGAAATGAAGTCAAAGGGGTTGACCTGGGCAGCGTTGAAACAACCTTTTGGAGGGCAGAAAGTTTACAGGTCGGTTCGTTAAAGCGCCATGGTTGAGATACATCACAGGTTACCCCAGTTCAGTTGGCATGAACCACTCAATTTCACTATGATTTTAGGATTTTTTGTGGGAGGATGGCTGGGATGTTCCTTTGGATACCCCTTCCAAAACGGCACTTAAAGCTTGTTTTGCCAACTGGGATGACAAGTTGGTGACAGGTTAGCTTTCGGGAGATTAGTAACGCCAAGTATTGAGCACCATGAACAACAAACTGGCACATGTTTTTTATACATAAATATTTATACACCCGTATTATTTAGTTTTAGTTTTGTCCAAACAATATAGATATATCTATAATTATTTATATATCAACATCGAACTAAAAAACAAACAGAGAGTTGAACAACATGTCAAAGGCCTTGTTGCAACCATTTTATCCATTTCATTCCCAACAAGGAACATTCAACAAGGGAGTTTCATTTTGTTGGTGTTGCAAATGCTATGACTTCAACTTCACGACTTCCCATTGAAAATGCAGCCAGGTACCATAGGCTGGGCCGTGGGTCATCAAAATGTCAAGCTGTTCGGGAATCTTTGCCCAAACCTGCACATGAGGAATCTTTACTCAAATCAGCCGGGATGGAAACATGGGAATGCCTCTCAAATTCCGTGATACCTTTCTGAATATATATATATATATGTATATATATATATATTAAATATATATATATATGTAAATGTACGTATGTATATACAGATCCATGTTTGGCATACTCAACGGGAAGGATCAACCAATGGGTCAGGCTATTTCATTGATCTATAAATCCATCATTGTATCTCACTTTTGTTTGTTAATGTATTTTGTCCTTAGTGTTTCTTCTAATTTCTACCAGTCTATATGAAGCCTATCTACACTATGCGCACCACGTATCCTAACGTGTATCCTTCATGTCCTATCCTATTTCCAGCTTTCGTTCAGGTGGAAACCGGGAACATTTCGCAAGCATACATCAACCTTAAAAGATTGGGAGGTCAGTAGAATAGTGGTCTTGAGATCGTTTTGGTTAGTAGGCAAATGACGGGGGTGTTTGCCATGATGTATGTGCTCCATAGTCTATAGAGATTGGAGGTCAGACGTGCTATAAATTATTGAAAGAGAAATATACATCTATATATATATATATATATTCTATCAATCCATCCATCTATCTATCCGTCTATCCGTCTACCTACCTATCTTTCTATACATCACTATACATGAATTCATCTATTATATATGGGGGTTTCCTAAATTGGTGGTACCCCCAAATCATCCATTTTAATAGGGTTTTCCATTATAAGCCGTCCATTTTGGGGTACCCCTATTTTTGGAAACACCTATATATAATCTATCCATCTATCTGAGCTAAAGCCGCGCCGCCACAGCTTTGACCCGACCTTGGCCAAAGCCTCCCCACGTGGCAAATTAAAGGCCCAATCGCAGAATTCCGGTTGCCTGTCCATTCTCAAAACATTTTGGAAGTCCACATCAAATAACAACATGGCACCAATGGCTTTGCGAATCCCGGTGTTTCATTCTTGATTAAACTTCGACCCAGCTAGCATTCAGGCATTCAGGCACTCATTTAAGATACGTCCAGTACGCAATGACCCCTGTGTAACAATATCAAATGGGTGAACAACAGCGATCAGCTGGAGTTCAAGGGGGGGCAACCATAGGAATCAACTCAAGTACCAGTGGTCGCACACTGCGCGACTTGAATGTAACAAGATGTAACAAGTGTGATTTAAACAAGGAAGCTTGCCAACATAAAATCAATGAGACCTAGCCGTTATTCACCAGCAGCATTATCTTCTTCTTCGAAATCCCACCAGGTTTAAATTATGTTCAAGGGACCATGGAGAGCCATAGATGCGATACCTTGTAAACCACCACAAGGAGACACCGGAAGTTTGTGAGGAACTGGACCGCCCTTTTTTCCAAAAAAAAATCTGTGCTTTACGGCCCTGGACTCCCTTAGTTTGCTAGTAAATCAGTTGATTCCAGAGAAAGCCGTGGTTTTGGAATCATGGGAATCAGCGCTGGTGAGAAAATGATATCACAAAGCACTTTCTGATCATCCCTTTTGCTTTTACGCATTGAGGAGATTTGCTTATCAAAGAACCTCTTTGACCCATTTGCCACATGACTCATGAGCATGCCAAACTTCTTCAAAGGGCAAAATACATCAACTACAGTATCTAAACTGTTTCAAAGACACGGGTCCTTCAATGTTGAATGCTATGGATTTCTTCCCCTAAACTCAGGGACTCCCAAATGAACTGTCCCAAAATCCATTGCATTTCCACATCTCCAATGTATTACTAGACTATACATTGCACAAAACTAAATCACTGTATCGGACCTCCATCAACAAAATTGAAGGAAAATGGAATCCTAAAACCTCAAGCAGTGGTGGAATCACTTCGTGGGATGGAGAATGTTGAAACACAAACTGGTATGTTTTTTTTGGGTAGTACTGCTCATTAGATCATAGTTCACCTTGGGAAAGAGCCTCTGAAAATTCGCTAGAAATGGTTGCTCTTACCTAGCAAAAGACAAAGGTTACCCTCCTGGGAACTTTAACATATCCCATCCCACGGCACGTTTGAAGATAATTTGCATTTTCCTCAGGGTGGGACATGTTAGTTCCCTGGAGGATAGATGGGTGTTCAAGTGTCTTGGATACAGGAGTCTTCAGTACGGCCCAGACTTGAACAGCCCAGACACCCAAAGACTTCCACGGACTCATCTTCCAAGTATCTACAGCTTCCTTGCAAACAGGCAAGATGAAGAAACGGTGGGTCAAGACAGGTGAAAAATCACCAAGCTCAGGCCAAAATCGGCATTCATTTCCTCATTTCGACTGGGTTTTTGAAAAAAACTTTCCGAAAGGACTAGGAATCATAGTTTTGTGATGTTTTGTGTAGTATACATGTGGATTCCTGGATCATTCCTGGAAACAATTCTTGTAACATGCGTATAATATTCATATATCATTGATATATAATCTATATTATCAATTCAAATATTTATATCATTAATTACAAATATTGTTACATAATATCTTATCCCAAAAATAGTCACACATGTGAAAAAAAAACTTGAACCTTCAGGGATTTTTGGACATTCCGGGCTTTCAGCTGCCGCACCATTTTTTTGTCTAGACCCTCTCATGACGGCCGCTGAGGCCGCTGAAGACGATAGATGTAGGCTCCATTCGCGGTCAGGGAAAGCAAAACACCGACCTAAGCCCACTGCCATGGTGGATTTGGATTTTGTTTTGTATGTCTTGAAATTCGGCGAAACACCTGAAAGACATCAAAGGTGTTTGCTAAGACGAAGAAACACATGGGTTTATCATGTTGAGGCATTATGTTTCATTGGATCTAAGGTCGTAGTGTTGGGAAAACACATCCAAAACATTCAAGATTCGCTCCAAAAACATCCAACAAGAACAGCATTTTCAAACAACGGGAATCTACAAATTGTGTACACCCAATATATACATATCTTCCAACCTTTTATGAAAAAGTGGGAGATGTCAATCTTACATCCTTTAAGACCTTAAATTTCACTTCTAAAGAGTAGGAACTTCTGGAAAGTCTGGATCTAATACAAGTCGAAGCCCGAAACAAGTCAGTGCGACCAGCACGAGGAAACGAGTGTTGGATCCAAACATATCTTGTTTTGTTGGGGAGATCCACGATGAACATCAAACAACTTCCATGCAAGTTCTATGAGTTATGATCAAAAAAAAAGTTCATGCAATGGAGACTCTTTCCCGCCAAAAGTGCTGGGTTAAAAAGCCGGCAAAAATACTTGACACGCCATCAAGCCACAAGCAACAGCCAAAACCACCATTTCCCAACTATTCGAAAGGCGGTAGGTTTCACTTGCATTATCACAGGAAGCTGTATCTGTTTCGAGATCTTGATAAGAGGTCTTGGAGCTTGAATGAAAACATCTGCTGTGACATAAGTCGTATTATCTGTGAAATTGCTAACGTTCACGGTGACGTCAAAGTAGAGTGCATAGTGATCCTCACCCTGCTCAGTGCCATGAAAGATCAACTGCGTCTGCGATCGGTCAATGCTCTCGTCTGAGCTCAGGGAAATCCTGGTGCTTTGGGATCGAAAAGAGGGGCTCATCTCTGGGGGGGATTACCTAGTAAACATCCATCCACCGGGAATCCCACATTTGGTGCACGTTAAATTGGTGATTCAGCTTCATCACCTACATCTTAAAAGAAACGTGAATACGTAGGTTCCTCAACGTGGGGAAAACTGATTCAACTTGAAGGGGGAACTCTTCCCCATGTAAAAGTAAACATTTGACACATGTGAAACCATGTTACTCCTTTTTTGCGGTGCAAGAAAGGTGTAAAAGGGGTTCAAGTTGCTTCAACAAACAAAGAATCCCATGGACCAAACAAAACAGAAACCAGCAAAATCGGTGCCAGAATATCGTTTCACACTGTTCACTGATTTGAACCAACTTGCTAGTGTATATCTTATAGTTATTATTTATAAATACAATACAGTACTCACTATCTTCTTTTGTTGCCGGTTTTACCAAAATTCAGAATTGCCCTGCCTTGTGATCAAATCTCTTGGCTGCAAAGCAAAGAGTTCCCCTTCAGCAGTGTTTTTGGGAAACTTGAAGTTTTTGAACCACTGAGCCATTTGAGCTTTCGGACTTGCAAATCGCAGCAAATGCTTATTGTTAGTCGAGTTTTCCAACTCCAATGTCCAATCATAGACCTCTTCCAGCTGACTTTGACACGATTCAGTGTTACTTCCAGAAGTTTCAAGTGTCACATTGGTGACTGTGAAAATTGCAGATTCAGGAACAAGGCGATGGTTCCTTGGGTCATTGGTCATATTATTGGTCAACAGTTGAAATTGCACTTCACGATTTTTCGTCGCTGAAGCTTCTGAACCCTGCCAGCGTCGGGTCGACGTATCGGGAAGCCTTCCCAAGACACAATGGGCAACGAACACCGTCCCCTTTTCAAAAGTCAAGGCATCATAACCCATGTAATCTCCTTAGTCAAGTCCCGGGGCGAAAGGAGCTAATCCCACAGCATCTTATTTTTTTTTGAGAAAGACCGATTTTTGAAGATTAGATTTGCTTAAGGTGGTTGGACCATCTCTTTTCAAACATTACCCCCGAAAAAAAAAAAAAAACAATCTTAAGAACAATTTTGCTAAAACCGGGCTCAGTTTCTGTAAGAACGAAAATCATCACTACCTGTATACTTCTTGTAGGTCATTCGAGCACAATTTGCGAAGATGTCCCGCATTGTGAGCAAGTGAAAATTTGCCTGGCCCCCACAAAACAAAAAAGACTCTGCTTTCATTAACATCCATTAAGCATCTCGCAGGTAGGGTCCACGTGGGCTTCTTTCGTTTGTTTCAATGGACCAAAAATATACTCAAATTGCGCAAAGAGTTTCACCAGGTGAAGTATATCATATCACACGAAAATGTCTATCATCCAAGTACCAAAAAATCAATACAACATAATTTCATCTGTGAGATTATATATATTCAAAATAATTTCTCATAAAATAGACAGCATCAACAACGATTTACACGCTTCATACTGCTGGTGGAAGAAATCCTGCACCACCTGGGATGTAAAAAAACCTTGCAAATAATACGGTATAAACTACCTATCAACTGGTTAGCCGGATTTCTTCCATCAACAGTATCTCTTCCAATGTTGGAACTTCATTCTACCTTTTCCCTTCGGCCTTTCGGCAATCCACCCGAAAGCTCACCAGTTGGGGCCCACTTTCCAATGCTTCCGGTACCGGCTTTTCGGGTCCACAGGTGTAGCGAAGTCGTGTGCCTGCTACCGTGCAGCCGGTCAGGTTGCTGCTGTCATAGATGCTGCCACCGATGTCATTTGGTCCGTCCGGATCAGCAGAAGTCAAGATCAACAGCGGTTCCGGGGTTCCAGTATGACGGAGGGCGAAAGCACCAAGAAATGGAAGCAATTGGATGAATCTCATGACATTTTCTTCAGACGACAACAAGGGGCTCAAAAGTTGAGCTCAAATATCTGCAAGTCAGATATGGAATTCAAGGTTTTTGTTGGGCTTGGACCTCCCAAAAAATAAAGTGTCTCACCTTGCAACCTTACCTCTTGATAGCCTATATTTTGAGCATACCTAGCCACTCCCAAAGAAATCATATCATGTGGCCGAAGCACTCAGAAAACCGCCTGAAATAATATGAAATCAACATGTTGATATAGACATCTATTCAAAGGCCACCCTTGAGGACAGGAGAAAGGGTCGGAGTACCTCTAAGGCAAGTCGTTCTGTCCAAGTTCCCCAAATATCGGTTGAATAGATCCCAACCAGCGACTAAAGTGACTTCTAAACAAGAGGCGAAAGTGATCTCCAAGAAGCTTCGGGTAGATCTGTTGGAGATTGTGTTAAGCAGCAGTAAGTAATGACACAAAGGGGAACATCGTCCTACCATATTGTGAAAAGTGGAAGGCATGTATCTTTGTTTAAAGCCACAGGGTTTCTATCTATTCCGAGTATGTAATCAATGGACCAAGCGTTGCAGCTGCAACGAAGTCATGTAACACGTCAATTGATGGCAAATCAATCTTGCACCACTTAGCAACAAAAATGAGAACCTTGGAATACTTCCCGATCAAAGAAGTGTTTTTTTGTTTGAAGTATCTGATTGAAATTGACCGGCACGATTTTTTTTTGAAAATTGATTCGATCGATTTCCTGCTCGAAGCGCCGCCTTTCTTTGGACGACAATCACAACTGATGGCAGCAAGATGTGATTTAAAAACAATATACCCCCTGGAAGTTTAACATAGCCCCTGAAAATGGATGGTTGGAAGATGAGTTTCCTTTTGGGATTCCCTATTTTCAGGGGGCTATGTTAAACTTTGGGGGGGGTATATCATATATTCACATTTCGAACCGCTGTTGTGTAGGAGGATTCTGCCACTCACATTTGAGCACACCCCAAGTTTGACATTTGGCAACGGTGGTTTCAACTCATAGGAAAAAATAAGAGCAAAACAACAAATCGTCGAGTCGGCGGATTCCCTATCTGCTTCCAAATAGAGGTGAAGATTACAAATAATTGAAACCACCACCTGACTTCAGGCAATCATCGGATTGCATACCGTAATGCAGGCATACTTTTTTTTAAGCAGCATAAGTGAATCACAACTCCCTTCTCTGTGGCCGTTTGTCACATCCCACTTCTACAGAGGTTTCTCCCACTTGCAGGTGCAGAAAGGGTGGGGCTTCCGAAGGCAAACATCCACACATCCTGGTGAGAAGCAGATACGGTCCACGTCGTCGTTTCCAGTTGGGTGAATCATGTTGAAACCCCTTGGTTGCTGCAACGAAAACATACCAGTCACATGATTCACATGATCAATTCGAACCATTTTTTTTGAGCTCACAAGGTGTTTTGGCCGAATTTTCCAGGAGTTGTACAAGTACCATGGGTGGGCGTACCGGCCTGGATATGGCAACCCTGAAATCGATGGAAATCTCCCGACCAAAAACCAGCATGAGCGCTGCTGCTCAGTGGAAAAGACCATGAAGTGACTAACATGGACAATGAAAAGTTGATTTCAATTTATAATTTTATAGGATACCCTCCCTGAAACTAACATACGATCTGCGAGGAAGCCATCCCAAAAGGAAACTAGTCTTACACCCTGGAAAAATAACGGCCTTTGAACCCAATGTCATGAAGGTGGATGGAAGATGATTTTCCTTTTCAATTGGGTGATATGTCAATTCCATATTAATTTTCAGGGGTGTATCTCTATATAGGAACCTCATCATTGATGGTTCCAGCAGCACCTTTTAATTTTGTGGAAAATCAACTAAGATGATGCTACCTTTCGAAAGTAAAATCCACCAAAAAAAACAATGATTTCCTGCTAGTTGCTACTCTCTTGATGGAAGAAATCCGGCTAACCAGTTGATAGATAGTTTTTACCATTATTTTCAGGGTTTTATATATACATCCAAGGTGGTTAGCCGGATTTCTTCCATCAACAGTACAGTTCATGCACAAACTAACAGACGTGAAACAAATAAAGTTGAGATGGTTCAAACAGAAGATCCAAAAGCTTTGCATTGCGGTAAATACCTTCTTTGAAACTAACAGCGAAAACCCCGAAAATGTATGTTGTTGGAGTATTGATCCTTTCCTTTCGGGGCAATAATAGCCTATTTTCAAGGGCGATTCCTAGGGAGGGTAATGCAGTTCTATTTTCAATATCATCTCAACTTTCTGCTGGATGTTGTCTATCAACAATCTCATAAAAACACCACACCCACCCACCCCCATTCGCTATAAAACACTGGTTGGTGTTTGAACCAACCCCTTTGAAAACATGTGATCGTCGATGGGTTTCATCGTCAAAAAACAACAAACAAAACAACCGACGTGGATAGCTGTAGCTGCAGCTCCTTGGGTTGGCGTCCAGATTCAAAACGCGCATCTTCTTCTTTGCCATCAAGCGTTGTATCACATCACCACCCTCTGGACAGTGTAAGTCATTCAGTTGGACCTGCTGCTGGCTGAGGATATCATCAAGTCAACAGATTTACGAGATATACTGTGATACTGTTGATGGAAGAAATCCCAAACAACCACCTGGGATGTATAAAAACCTGTAAATAAGGGGATAAACCAGGATTTCTTCCATCAACAGTATTTGGCTGTGAAGCAAATCTGTTATCAGTAATCCACAAACAAATCTTCAGCAAGTAAGCTCTTGACAACTTATGTACTGTAACAATCATGAATCTAGACTAGACATTAATCTGGGAAAGTAGATTACATAACTACCATCGATATCCATCGATTGGCTTACTGTGTGCGTCTGACCAAATCACTAAAAATTGGGAATGTCTTCCATCTACGGATGCAACAAGCATTTAGTATCAGATTCCGAGAGGGCTGTTATGGGTGGGCAAACCCCATCAGGCTTTGGCTTTAGTCCTGGAGTCACCCTGACTTACCCATCATCGCCTTCAAAACCTGATCGTTGAGGGGCTGAAAAGGCTGAAATTGGATTCGATGTGAATCTTTTGTCAACCCTTTAAGAAGTGATGTTTAACACTGACTGTACAATTAAAAACCTTTCTGACGAATCCGCAGTTCAGTACCTCCCGTTTTTATTAGGCTACCATAGACCAGAATTAAGACGAGTCCAACGAACAACATCGCTGTTGATAGCTAATAGATCCATACCGAACAACAAAAAGGCATTCTGCAGAAGTACAAGTTCCCGATCAAAAAACAAACTTCTATATTGTATGCATGGGATCGCATGGGGACTCATTGGACCCTTTGTAAACACCTCCTAATCTTTCATGTTTCCTTAATCTACTTTCCAATTGGGGCAAACTTCACGCCGTCTTCAGTCTGCTAAAACTTCAGAGATCCCATCCTAACACCCCCCCGCCAACCCTAAATGTCAGGTGTGTTTTTTTGTTTGAAGCACCTGAAGTTGAGTTAAGTTCTCTAAGGATACCAAGGACATAGGCAAAGGTCCCGTTAATTTCATATCATGCAGATCCAACGACCGTAGCTTTGGCCAATATTGTGGCAAGGTCCTTTGGTTGCAAGAACTCTGTTGGGCCGAAGAGAGAAAGGGAAAAGGGCTCTAAGTTTTGTTTGAAGAATTGGAAGCAGTGTGGTATCGTTTCAGTACTTTCTGGGAGCTTGCATGGATTGTGTTGGGGAGATGTTTTTTCGAATATGTACACAAGGGAGAGTGTATATATTATGTATATATCTATATATGTGAATATGAGATAGTTCATGACTCATATGACTCATACAATGTTTTGAACTATTATACACCCCCAAGCCATTTTGGGGGGGGCAAACTTGTTGGGGCACACAATTAAATTCCTTCCTGGGATCCTGACATCCACGTCCTACTCCTACTCCTACTCCTACTCCTACTCCTACTCCTACTCCTGCTCCTACTACTGCTACTACTACTACTCCTACTACTACTACTACAACTACAACTACTACTACTACTACTACTACTACTACTACTACTACTACTACTACCACTACCACTACCACTACCACTACCACTACCACTACCACTACCACTTCCACTACCACTACGACTACGACTACGACTACGACTACGACTCTGACTACGACTACGACTACGACTACGACTACTACTACTACTACTACTACTACTACGACTACTACGACTACTACGACTACTACACTACTAAGACTACTACTACTACTACTACTACTACTACTACTACTACTACTACTACTACTACTACTACTACTACTACTAGACTACGGACTACCACTACGACTACGACTACGACTACTACTACGGACTACTTCAGATCCTGGTATCCCCGCTTAAAACTTCTAGTATTGGAAAAAGTATATGTATTCAGAACCCTTTCTCTGGCGTGGAATTGTTTGATTGTCTCCCCGTTTTTGGGATCAAAAGATGAACAACATTGGGACCAGAATATCTAATTGTTTGTGCACATGTTACCTTTATAATTGGTATGTCAACATGATAAATGTGCAATATATAAATATGTGTATATATATATTGTATATATATATATATTGTATATATATATATATATAAACCCAAAACATTAGTTGTTTGTTTGGGTCCTATCATTCTTGGAATTTCTCTCTGTTTTTTTCACTTAGGATGTTTCCTTTTATCCTTGCTTATTGATCTTATTACTATTCCTGATACTTATCGTGATTCTTCTCTGTGACATTACTCCTGTTGTTGCTTTTGTTTGTGTTATTGGTTCTTGCTTCTTATTATCTGCATTATTGTTGCCGTCTCTTCCTCATGTTTCCTCTCATCTTTTCGTTGCTTCCAAAGATCTCAGGAATGTTTCCATGGATGAAGTTCGCATCCTCACAGTGGTGGGTTCCCAAAACAACGAATCACGTCCATTGCTATTAGCAAAAGGATGCAAACACATAACTAAGAACAACACACGTTTGATACTGTTGATGGAAGAAATCCTGCACTACAGGGTTTTATACATCCCAAGTGGTTAGCCGGATTTCTGAACCATCAACAGTATGGCATCAATAATTCAAAGGCAAAGAAAAACATATTACACGGACAAATGTCTGTCAAACCTGGTTGGTGCCTTGTGGATCTGTTGCTTTAAAAGATTTTTCCAAGATGTTATATAATTCGTACCATTTTGTGCCAATGTTTCCGGGTATACGCATCATTTTGTTGGATCTGCCGCGGATCAAGGTAACTGATCCTGGGGAATGGGGGGCAAAACATCCCCGCAACCTATATTTGGATGTTTCCGAAAATAGGGGGTTTCCCCCCAAAATCATCCCATTAAAAAATAGGGGTTTTCCATGATTTTCACCAACCAATTTGGGGGCCCACCCCTATTTTTTGGAAACATCCATCTAAACCCAACATGACCCCATCTCTCAAGATACAGTTCGTCTTACAGTTGGAATAATGCTGGCGTAAGCTGTGGTTGGACACGCATGGAAACAAAAAACAAAGAACTTTCTCCAACAACTCATCAAAAAATCACCATAAATCCAAGAAATCTCCAACAGGACTCACTGAACGGACCCCTAAACCTGGGTATTTTATAGCTCTAGTAACCTTCTTAGGGGTCCGTTGGTAAGGTCCCATTCAATTTTTGATGGAATAAACCAACACCCACCCAAGTCGGGATGGAGTTACAACTCATAGCTATGCGAAAAGAGATCCCACTTTTTGGGGTGACAAATCCGCCAAATCCATATGTTCAAAACACCCATGAGGAAAATTGGCAAAAGGCTTGAATAAAAAGAGTGTTTGATCTTTCTATAGATTGAAAGGGGGTAAGTAATTGGATGGTTACCTTTATACTCATCACACACTTTTCATCCATTTATCAAGGTTAAAGTGATTGATTACAAAAAAGATGTCCATATTACCAAATACTGATGGTGCAAAATGATACACCACCGTAGTTGGCGCAATCCCCATGCGAAAAAATTGACTATATTAATAATAATAGGATACTAAACCAAAACCAAACTCCATGAATTTCCCTGTGGCACCATTTACTTTCACCTTTAATTTGCCAAGGATCAATGTGCATCTTTTCGATGGATTCCCACGCCCACCACGGCAGTGTCATATCATCTAATCGTAAATTCCAACCGTGCACAGGGCATCGCCACACAGGCGAGTCGGAATGATCCACACGAGCAACATAACCAGGAACCTTTGAAATCAAGGGAGGCATTGGAAAACGTCAACAATAAGGGGGTTTCCTAAAATGGTGGTACCCAACAACCATGGGTTTTCCTACTAAAAATGACCATTTTGAGGTGTTTTGGAGGTACCACCATTTACGGAAACACCCATAAATGACTAGTTGGTGGTTGAACCAAACCCATCTCAAAAAAAATATGATCGTCAAAATGGGAATCTTCCCGAATTTTCGAGGTGAGCTTAAAAACTATTTGAGTTGCCACCACCCAGTAAATGAAGAGGTTTCAATCTCATAGGATCCATGGGACGAACGGTATATTTACCTACATAAATGGTTGATTTCTTTGGTAAGTGTTGGTAAATATACCAGTCCCATAGATCCTATGGGAAGAGAAGCAGGCTACGTCAGCTAAGCATGCCAAACATGCACACGTTGACCTTCAAGAATTGGACAGTTCAGAGTCAAAGCTACGGTTGGTAGCATGTCAGTGAATGATGATGATGATGATAATCCCAACCCGCAAACAAGGGGCCTTGCCGACTGGTTGCCAGCTAGTTAAGGGGGTCAGGGGCTTAGCAAGTAAATAGTTTGAATAATTTGAATAAGAAGTTTTCGTGGGCAAACCTAGGGGGGCATGTACAAGTGTATATACTAAATCATACACAATACTTGGGTAGTTATATGTACAAGAAAATATCATACTTGCAGGGTTCAGCTTACTCAATGAAGGTATATGGAGCTCTGTATACTTAAGTGGACAAAAAAAACATGGAGTGCATTTGCATCAATCACTTCTATGTGTGCGGGGTGTAGAATTCATATCTGCACGTGGCCAAATAGCTTAACAAAAACAAAACCCATGTAAGATAGGTCATCCCTCTTCCAAGCACCAGAACCCTAGCATGTACAGTGGTGAAACTGGAACCTCACACATCAACATGCCAACATGAATATCTTGACATGCCGTGAAAGAAATGTTTGCTCAATTGTAATGCGAAAAACACACTACAGGGCTAGGATTTCAAAGCTTGCAGGCGGTGCATGACATGGTTTGCATTTCGATGACTGTCCAGGAAGGTGCACACAGTCGAGTCAATGTCCCTTTTCAGCTTTCGCAAATGTCCGCAGAAACTCATTACTGTTTCATTCCTGCATGTCCTACAGTGGTCATTGCCTTTATATCACCCAAATACCATTAAATAAATAGCTTCCTCCCTTCCAAACAAATACCCTCCCTGAAACTACCATGACCCCTGAAAATACACCTTCCCAAAAGGCAACGTTCGTATTCCAACCATCCATTTTTAGGTGCAGTTTGTTAGTTCGAGGGAGGGTAAACCTTCACTTCACAATTCCGCGTCGGCGATGATTTATCTACCTACATGAGTGATGACTGGTTGATTTTTCCCATGGATCCTATGGGCATGTTCCAAATGCTCTACAAGGAACACAATCACGTCGATCTGGAACCCAATCTCCAGGACAGGAAAGTTCATCTTCACCGCTAAGCCTCTCCAGGTACCCTTTTGTTGAAGAATCAAAGAGTTCAACAAAGTTACATGAACAACATCAGATTAAAGATTACATATCTGTATATACAGTATATACATGGTGTGTTTTCTGAATGGTTTGACACACATATTTGGCAATTGGATTTAAGTCAAATCGGTACAACTGGCAATATGGTGGCCTAAAAAACCTTTGATATGTCTCGCTCACTCTTCGGGATCATCACATTTCCCAAAACATTTACCTCAAGTGAGATCGGCCCAGAACCATCTGCACTGATTCCATAGAATCCAAAAACAAAGCGGAATGAAGCAATGCATCATTACCATCTCCAGGCCCTTCAAGAAATTACTCCCGGCCTTCCTTGTTCAAAAGCTTCAAAAAGTTTGAGTTGTTTCCTGACTCGTACCGAGGGGAAATGAGTGGGTCGATAGGCAATATTGGATACACCCCCACCAACTACAAATAGCTTTGACCTGAAACATGCTCTGAACTCTTGAAAACTATATTTACTTGGATTTGCTTGATTGTAAAAAAAAGTTCGGAAATGCTGTTTATGTTTAATTTAGGTCATTTACAGATTTACGTAATGGTGGTTCAAGTTTTATTCAGGGAAACCTTCACTTCACAATTCCGGGTCAGGATATGATTCCAATATGTACCCGTACCCTCCATGGTACCCTCCCCTTCCCTGAGTTTTTGGGCCACAAGCCAAGTACCTTTAATAAGGCACAAATATCAAATCCCACAAGTTTCAACAAAAAAACAAAACAAAACATCATCCTACCAGCCCCCTCCAAAGGGTGGTGTTTTTTCACCCCAAAACGGGGTTGCGAAAAATGGCACCCCTTCAACTCCCATCCATTTTAAGGCACGCCGATTTAAAGGTCGGTTCAAAGGGAAATTTCCCAACCTTCAACTTCCCAACTCACCAACCTTCAACTTCCCAAGCTTCAACTTTCCCAAACTTTCAGGTAAGGATTTGGAACCTGTAAGGTTACATCCAATAACTTCCAAGTGAATCAACTCCTTCAAGTCACCTTGGGATTGGAGCAGCCAACAAAACATGCGTTTTGAAGCCACTTGAGGTAATTTTAGCCAAGCTCAACCGGAGACTCAAACTTGTTAACTTTATAATGCACCCCGTAAAATTAAAATGGAACCTAAAAATCAGTCAGTTTCAGGGAGCGTATCTTGTTTGGATACAAAAGGAATAGAATCTGAATCATATCAATGTTTCAGTATGTCTGATCCCTCAAAAATTCTATATATATACATATGTATATATACAGGCAATAAGTGGGTGAATGAAATACCTTACAGTCATTATTTACAAGTAACCTCATCCCTGTATCGGTTTAAGGTTCATGAATTGTATTACTCCAAGCAAGGTCAACAAAAACACATCACAATCATTCATATTTGGAGGATACTCTCCAGAAACTCCGAATTGGACTCAAGATGACTGTTTGGAACGGGTGACTCCTTTCAAACATGGTAAATGTTAAGCTGTTTCAGAAGGTAGGTGAGATTTTGAAGAATCACCTAGAAACTGACAGACATGAACAAAATGGAGGGCCAAAAAACAGCTGATTTCCACAACTTCAGGCATTGCACGAAAAAAAAATTCGGGAATGCTGGGGAATGCAATGAATCAATGAATGTTTAGGGACCTCCTTGTGACACGCACCCGTAGATCTCCTGGTAGATTACAAAGGATTTTCCCATAATTGGCCACCAGGTAGCAACACAAAATCACACAAATGCCAAGGGTCATTACCCTCCCTGAAACTAACATAGCACCTCAAAATGGTGGTTTCCAATAGGAATCTCCTTTTCCAGGGGTCTATTTTCTGGTGCTACGTTGGTTTCAGGGAGGTTATATTACCAACCCAAACTTCATGCATTGTTTTTTTTCAGGAAATTCCCTCTAAAATTGCCATAGATTTGCGGCTGCCAAGTTGCCCATGCACTCGGGCAAAGCGTTGATGTGCAAACCTCCTAGGCCTGGGTCCTCGGTCTTTTTCGGAAGGTTGCAGGGAGGGTTTCTAGTTGGTGGTTGAACCAACCCATTTGAAAAATATGATATAATCACATTGGAAATAATTTCCCCAGGGATCCGAGGTGAAAATTCCAACAATATTTGAGTTGCCACCCAGTTTTGGTTTTGTTAAAAGTAAAAGGTATCTCACCTCAAAAATCAACTAATATTCTGAGCAATTTGGACACATTGGAAGACTTGCATATCAAACAACCTCTTACGAACACAATTGCGAATCATTTCAACTAATGATTTGGTTCCACAGGGGTCCAGTAAGCGAGTCGAAAAGGGCACCTTTTTTGTGTTCTCATTGGACTGGTAGCCATATATCCATCTAGCAACCTAAAAGTGAATCATAAGCACCAGCGGTTTTTGTCTTCCCAATCCAACAATTAGTGAAATTCAACCACCGGTAACCAATGAAGTCACCATTTTCAATCTATTTTTCCAGGAAGTGGCTGATTGTTAGAGTACTTACTTTATTTATGATGTTTTCACAACTTTCAGGTTCATTGATTCATGAATTTCTCCATTTCCCACTGGGAAATTTAAAGAAAACAAGCACACATAACGTCATAACTGTCATGGTTGTTGATCCCGGGGGGCAGCTTCGGATGGACCTCCGAAAAATCCCCCAATAAACCCAGGGAGGATCTGAAAAAAATGCCACCATTTTGAAGTGCCATCCCCCCCAAAGTGTTAAAATGTCAATCATTGTGTGTTTTTTGTTTGGGTCTTCTTGTTGGTTGGGGGCAAGTCCCAATCTTGGATTTGTTTTTGTTGGGTCAATGGGAGAAGTTACACAATTGTTTCAAAAAACAACTGAAATTATATACCTTGTGGAAGCATCACGATGAATCTGGCCTAACCAAAAGAATCAACAAAAAGGTCTTGTATATACAATATACACATATATATGTATATACATGTAAATATGTATATACATCTGTCAAACTTCTTATGGGAAACCAATGGTTACTAGTCCCTTAATAAGGCCTTTATTATCTCTTGGGGGAACCGTGGCATTGGGGGGAGGTTCCCCTTAGGTTCCCATGACTGGACCCTGGTGTTTTTGACGCCAGGTCACCGTCTCTGCCGATCCGAAGGTGACGAAACGCAGCTTCTGCAGCTGGCAGAACATCTCTGTCACAGCACCTCGATGTTTTTTTTTCCTGTGAAGCTGTGTTTTTCCCCAATAGATTCTTGGGTGTTTTTTAAGAACTCTCCAAAACAAGGCCCTGAACCCATTTTGAAAAGCAAATGGTCATGAAGGGCTTCCAGGTATATGTATCATATATGTAATACATGTTTGCATGGTCGCAGCCCATCTTGGTTTATCAAAGGAACCGTTGGGATCCTGCACTGTTCCAAAACAGGGTCTTCAGAAAAGTCCACAGGTTGTCTTTTACATCTTCTTTCCCATCGATTCAAATGATCAAACCTACAACATGTTTGAAGGATCCCCTATTTCAACCGAAACAAACAAAAACATCGTTTCCTCATCCACCAGCTCGTCATTTGGCATGATGCTTGGATACCAAACTCTAACAAGTTGGTGGTTAAAAGCCACACCCAAGCTGCCACCATCTTCCCACTAAATACATAAGGGCAAAAAGTAGCAACAAGAATCTTTGAAACCAGTACCTAGCGAAACAGGGGTAGAAAAAACGGAAAAATAAAGAGCAAACGTTGAAAGCGCCAAATAGATAAACAAAAGCTGATTTGGTCTTATCAAGCCTTTCAACCAAACAGGTGTGTTACACTGTTCATGTCGAGTTACATTAAACTCTTGATTACATCATACTTCATCCATCTTCCATAGCATCCACCTTTCACTCTTGAAAGCAATAAATTTTCATCAGCATTGTTAGTTACAACCATCCAACTATCATGATTTGTAGGATTTACAACCGCTTCGAAATGATTTTCCGGTCCAACGAAACAGGAATTTGGTCAATGTGGCCCCAGGTACTTGTCATGGGAGCGTGAAGGTGTAACGCTACGATGCTGGACGTCCATGGACCCAGGGAAGGAAACACCAGGTCCTCCTGTTGGTTGCAACGCTGGTCTTCAATGGTTGCAATGTATTAGAAATCCTTAACTACCAACTTTGGGAATCCTACCCATAGGATCCATATATGGTATTATTTACCTACATGACATGGGTGATTTTTATGATACATGTAAGATCATGTAAGTAAATCCGGGCAATTTCTTGTAAATCCTTAACCTAAATGTTTCGGCCATTTTGGGGTCCGGATTCCCTTAATGAATAATTACTATAACAACTACCTTTTGGGGAAACTCCGTTTCCTTATGGCGGTTTTTTTGGTCGCGATAAAAGTTGCCGGAGGTTTTTTTTACGGAGGCACTCCAAGGGTCTGGTGATGGATTCGCGGCAGTAAAAAACATGAAACCTATGAATTGGCAATCCAAAAAACATGGTAACTAGTGAAAAACCCACTACAGTAAACATACCCCTGGACACAAGTTCAAGAACATGTGTCATACTCAGTCATACCTTTCTAAAACCAATTCATGAAACTTTGCTCTGCTTTAAACAAAAATCTGGTGAATTTCCAACCACGACTTGCAGGAGATTTCCTTGACAACTTGGATCGAGATGTTTTCATCTCGCATCCGTTTGGTGGTGGATCAAATCATTGCATTATAACACCTTTACCTGGAGCTGCCAGGTGTCAACAAGTTGATATTTAATGATAACCTGGAACACTTGCAAAGCGAAAAACACCACTACTATCTGGCCAAATGGAATAATATGTCACCAACCTGGATTTCCCTGAAATAACATGATTCCCCTTACTAAACCACCATTTGGGGTGAGGTCGTGTGAGGTCGCTATAATTTGACCAGACTATATCTATAGACAGTCCGAGTCCCATGGATTCTGCCGAAGATGGACGTTTTTTCTTTGCTAGAAGTTTTGTGTGTGTGTGTGTCTGTTCTCTCCATCTTCCCGGAAACAATCAAAATTGGGAGATCAGAACAGCCTGGAACATCCAACAACAATTCAATTGGATGATTCCAAAGTCATTACATTATATATATAATAAAATGGTTGTTTCACCATTTCCATCCATGTAAAACCTTGGTTGTTTAGGGTACCTTTTGAATTGGTGAGCTATCTGTGACATATTTGTTCCTAGTATATGTCAGGCCGGAAGCTTTCAAGCCATTTTTGAAGGTAGCAACGTCTTACCAACCTACAGATAAAACACAAAAACAACCCCATCTTGGAAAAAAGAAATGATCATCCCAAATCATCCCAAATGCAAGTCATATATATGGCTAAGTACGCAAGTACTTTTTTGGGAAAAAAAATCATGCACCAACCTCATCGGACCTTCTTTACCATGCAAGAAATCAAGATCAACCTGCAGGACCTACTTGGAGGATCATCCCATTTAGTAAGTGGTTAGTAACCATGGTTAGTACGTCCCCTAAATGGGGCTTTTCCCCTTCCAAATGGCCTAAATGGCTTATAAATAGGGGTTACTAACCACTTACTAAATGGGATGATCCTCCAAGTATCGGACCTATCGATCCCACAGTGTGGGTTTCAGTCCTGAGCCTTCAGACTCAAAATCAGCACACGGACATTCGGAAAGACTTTCCACAAGCGTGGCCTTTGCAGGTGGGTAAAGCTAAGGGGGGGAGGAAGTTGAGAAAACTCAGCAACAGTTGAAAATCTGAAAAATGTCTGGAGATTTTTTGCGATTCCATGGAAACTAACAGCAATTTTGCCCCTGAGAATTGACATTCTGAAAAGGATTCATGAATCTTTCAACCATTGAATTTCAGAATTTTTGCTGTTAGTTTCAGGAAGGGTAACTATTTGTATATACAGCAAATGAATTGAATGAGATTCAGAAGCATCTAGCTGACATGCTGAAACCAGTTGAATGATTGTATAAAAACATAGCTTTCTGCGCAGGGATATAAATATATAGTCACGAATACTCATTGCATACCTATAATGGTTGCAATGAGCAACTGCGTTGAGGGACCATTTTGATTGACTTTCAAATAAGGTCACTGAACTCAGCAACTAGAGAAATAGATAGAGACATACAGAAATTACATCCTTGGCGCCAAACCGCTACTGCTATCGACGCATTCAATGGGCAGGGACAGTCAATTAGGAATGCCAACAAAATGCATTGTGGCACTTGTTGGAGCAAAGGCAATAGCAAAAAGAACAGCAAAAACAACAGCAAAAACAACAGCAACAGCAACAACAACAGCATCATCATCATCATCATCATCATCATCATCATCATCATCATCATCATCATCATCATCATCATCATCCATAAAACTCCCTTCTATCCCCACCTGATCTTTCCCTCTATCTTCCATATATTTGCAGGTCCCAGTAGCATGACATCTTTGTTGAAGATTTTGCCACCACCCAACTCCAAAATTCTCACCCCACGGAGTGGCGTCAGCTCAGTCAGCTCCACAGATGCGTCCTTTCCCAAATGTGTCGGTCCATCAGGTGGGTCCAAGCTACCCAAACTCACACGTACCAGGAACGGATCGCCACCATCAGGTCGATCACCACAAGACCAAAATTCAGAACACTGGCAGAGTGCCGCCTGACACCACTTCCCCCAAACAAAACAATCCCCACATACTGTTGATGGCTGAAATCCTGCACCACCTGGGATGTGTAAATCCCTGTAAATAAGTGGATAAACGACCTGTCAACTGGTGCGGGATTTCTTCCATCAACAGTAGTTTTGAAGTCTTCAATCTCGGATGGCTTTTTTCAGTGGGAGTGAATCCTTTGATGTGGGTGAATTTATCGACTTGGGGAAACATCTGGGAAAGAATTCCCTGATTCCTATGGATTTCTATGGGAGTACTATGTGAATTTTTTAAGCAGATTCCGCAGGAGGCTCCACCTTCACCATGTAAGAAAAAGGTAGAAATGTGATATTTCTGCTGTACCCTTGAGAAATTTGGGTCATCATAATCCCTTGCTAGTTGGTGGTTTCAACCCATCTGAAAAATATTACGTAGTCAAATTGGATCATTTCCCCCAAAAAAGGACGAAAATAAAAAGCTTTGAAACCACCAACGCAGTTATCATCCTTAAAATAAATCAACATTTTACTGCTCAACTTCTCATTTTGCCGAATTGGACCCAACAAACACCACATTTGTGGGCAGCTGCATACCGGTCCTTGAATGTCCTGCACATTGATAGAACCATCATAATCTCAGCTCAAAATCCCTATGTGCAAAGGACCTAGGATTTTTTCCAGATTTCCAACACTTTTACAGGAAACCTTGACCACTCAAAAACTCAAACCTCCTACCTCCTGCCTGGGATTTCAAGGAGATGTTGTTAGGCAAGGGAGTCTTTAAACATGCTTCGTAGCCAGCAGAAGAGTGCGGGTCAAAAAGGCCCAATGTTTTCTCCAAGTTTTGCAAGGACCTCAAACAAAAGGTGGACATTGTAACCAATGTCGAAAACATAGGGCAGATGTCGTGAATGGATGATTTATTTTGTGATTACACAAGTTCGATGTATAGTCCAGACTTTATTTTTTCCAACTAAACTAAACAAGGCAAACAAATCACACGTCAGCACATCACAACTTCCCCAAAAAAAACATCAATCAATTGAGGCACTGGATTTCACTTCGAAAGGATTCCAAGTCTTCGGGCACCTCATTGCCCAACAAATAATACGATCGCGTTGCCTCACAGTCCGAACCGGAAACGGTTCCAGGATGGTGGATAAGGTGTTTGGCTGGATGAAAATCCAGCTATATTTTGGTGCAGGGATTCATGGAAATCATATATTGAAGCAATCCTTATGACATATATATATATATATATGTATATTATATATCTAAAGATTATATACATAAATCTGTAAATATGACAAGCAGTACTTGGATTTTGGAAATTCCATCAGCAAACTTCCAAATTAACATCACAAAACGAATTTGATACACATTTTCAAATAATCGGGACCATTTTGAGTTGTTTCTTTAAAAAACGACCGCAGTGAAAGGTCTCTCCTCCCGTCACCCGACCGAAGAGGCCTGGAGCATTTCTCGATTGCCATACATCTCTCCAAGGCGATCCTAGGGTGAAACAAAAATCCGGACCAACAAAAACAACAGGGAATGCAATACCCTACTTGGAGGATCATCCCATTTAGTAAGTGGTTGGTAACCGCTATTTACAAGAAATTTAGCCCATTTGGAAGGGGAACAACCCCCAGTAAGGGGACTTACTAATCATGGTTGTTAACCACTTACTATATAAATGGGATGATCCTCCAAGTAGGGATCCTGGCTCACCGAAACTGAGAATGGTAATCAAATCTAAATACAATACTGAGGAGGTGATTGGACACCCCAATTATCAGCTGAGAATATGATTGGATCCCTGGGAATAAGAATAGGTACATTACAACTACCCCGTGACTTTGAGGATTCTGGGGTTGCAAATAGCTCCTCATTTAGTAGGAAAATACATCATCCCTGGCGACCATTATCGCTCCCCCATATTCATAGGGTAGACAAACCCATACGTCAGGACTTTACCTGTTGGATCGATCTTCTTGGATTTCACCATGTCTAGTCAAACTATAATACATTTTCCCAGCCTGCAAAAGCAAGGGTGCAATGTTATAAAAGACAAGTTTTGACATATTTTGACTTCACTGTGCAATTAAATGATGTAGCACTCCTGATTGTAATTGTTGGTCGATATATATATATATATACATATACTTAATATGCATCCAAATCAACAAATGTGAAAAAAAACATGGCTACGAAGGTCCAAGGTACATTTTCTTGCACCTGAGTTACCACGGCCTTGACCGCCCTCATCTTTTCTCGGGAATTTCGGATGTCGCGCAACAGACCCAGGTGACTCTCCTGGAATTTGAGGGAATGATCGGAGTTGGAGAGTAATTTTTTGTGATTGCAGATATTGGGGTTTTCCTGAAAACTGTGGATGGTTCAGAAATCCGGCTAACCAGTTGATTGAAAGTTTATCCCATTATTTACAGGGTTCTTTGCAGATGGTGCAGGATTTCTTCCATCAACAGCAGTGGTACCTCCTGACTCTGACGTGACCTAACTATGAATTCCCCCCAAAGAAAACTGGGGTGTTTAAAGAATGGTAACTTGCCCAAATATATCACGCTTTGAAGCCATTCAAATCATACACCCCAAAGGGAAAGGTCTGGTAATTTGTCCATTTTGGTGCATGTTCTTTATCAAAGGAATATGTATATATATATACACACTATACTTGTACTAGTTCACAAGATTGAAATAAAGCTGATTATATATTTGCAAGGATTCCCCTATCTTAAGACACTTTTTGCAAAAGAAAGGCTGTTTTGTCAGGTTCAAGTTCCACATAGTTCCACCAAAAGGCATTCTGATGGACATCCATTAAGAAAGAGCAACCATACAATATCTCCTTTCTCTGCCTTTGTGGCAAATTTGATGGATAACTAGACCCAGTTCAAAACCATTTTTTTACGAAAAAATGGTGATTTTTTTTTTGAAAAGAGACAGTTTGACAGTTTGGGATTGAACATAGCGCTATAATAGGCACAGCCTACTATGATTATAATATCTATACTAGTTATTATTGTTACAGTTTGACATTCAGTTTGATGAGGTGCATTCTGGTAACGGCACCCTTGACCTGATTCATGATGTTCCCGGTCGCTTCGCTTAAGTTTTGCTTGGAGTGGTCTATGCGTCAGTATCTTGCCCCTGTAACCCAAATCAAATGTTCATGATAGCACTGAAGCTCACAACTGATGTACGTTGTCAAAACCTTCATGATTTCAGATTGGAAGGTCCCACTTTATGGAGTGAGGGAAACAGGACATCATACTCCTGCCGCTCTTTCTTTCCAGTATCAAGTGGGAACTTCATAATGTGTTTCATGTTTTATTTTTTCCGTTTAAAACAGGACCCCTAAAAGTTGCTAGTTTCAAAAGCTGCGTCCTTTTTTTGGGGACTCTCTCTCACTTGTATGCGCACAACAATGAATTACCTTGAGCCTTGACCCAACTAGGTGAACTCTCACAATTTAGAACCTACAAGTCGTAATAGATGATATCATTAGACATCATTTGTTTTTTTGCAAAAAAAAACACAAAAAAAACCTATCATTTCATGGATTTATTCCAACCTTCCCCTCCTAACCATCAATTCCAACTTTCCGGCCTCAATCAACACGGAATCCCAATCGTGCACACCTTGCTGGAGGCGAAGGTGGAGGTCGCCACTCCCAAGTTCCAAGTGGCGAGGAATGTTTTCGGGGCAATGACTTACTCAGCCAATGGACCCTGAAATAAGTTTGAACTTGTATAACCCCCAAAAGTTTGAAGGTTGGCCATTGGCTGAGTCAAATGATAAACCAATACATGGGAGTTGCGTTATCTATTTTCCAGGTGGTATACACAAGCCTTTCTCTATCCAATGTATAGAGCTGATGTATAAAGCTGGTGATTAGTGTTGATGTTGTTGCTCCTTTGTGATGGAACGTTCCTGTTGATGGTCGCTGTTGTTGTTGCTGCTGTTGTTGTTGTTGTTGATGGTCGCTGTTGTTGTTGTTGTTGTTGTTGATGGTCGCTGTTGTTGTTGTTGTTGTTGCTGCTGTTGTTGTTGTTGTTGCTGTTGTTGTTGCTGTTGTTGTTGTTGTTGCTGTTGTTGTTGCTGCTGTTAGTTGTTGTTGTTGTTGC
>DF239465.1:78477-193515 GCA_000507305.1 Breviolum minutum Mf 1.05b.01 | reverse complement strand
AGTAAACCAACGAACGAACGAAACAAACAAACTAACGTAACGAAACAAACAAACAACAATAGTACGAACAAACAATAACAACGAACGAACAACAACAACAACAACACAACACAACAACAACAACAACAACAACACAACAACAACAACAACAACAACAACAACAACAACAACAACAACAACAACAACAACAACAACAACAACAACAACAACAACAACAACAACAACAACAACAACAACAACAACAACAACAACAACAACAACAACAACAACAACAACAACAACAACAACAACAACAAGGACAACGACAACAAGGACAACAACAACAACAACAACAACAACAACAACGACAACAACAACAACAACAACAACGACAACAACGACAAAGAAAAGACCACTGAGTAGCATCTTATTGTAGTTTCACGTAGCTGGTGAATGTAGAAAATTATAAACTAAAAATAATTCCAAATGGATCCAAATGGTGAATCTCCTATTGATGTGTATTATCACCCCTTCCCGTTCGAAGAAAGCATGCAGTCTGCAGTAGTAATGCTCAAATTGTTGTTTACTTAAGGTCCCAGATCTGGTGCAAGAAAAAAAACGTAACCGGCTAGGTGGTGTTTGAACCAACCCATTTGAAAAATATGATCGTCAAATTGGATCATTTCCCCAGGGATCGGGGTTAAAATTTAAAAAAACATTTGAGTTGCCACCTAGGAGACAATTTCCGCAACTTTGTCCCAACTGCACCAGGGCTTCCAAACAACCTCTTCTGATCTGCCTGGCAAGCGGAGTCACTTCAAAAGGCACGAAACCATGGGGTTAGTGAGTCACGAGCTAAACGTCAATGGTTTGCAATTGAGTCACGGAAAAAAAAAAACTTACTTTCCATTGAATCCTGATTATTTAATTCCAGGATACTAGTTTTATGAAATAATCACCACACAACTGGCTACTATAATCCATTTCCCATCCCTTATAAACCCTCGACAACCCCCACGTTTTTTTTTCATTGCTCATGTGTATATTTTGTGGCGAGGCATTCCAAGTTTGGTGGGTTTTCTTCACGGCCTACGTTGTTCCACCTGGATGTTTCGAGTTTTGAAGGGATGGTCCCGTTGAATTAGGACGCTAGTGATTTTAGGGGGTGAAGCTATACCACCTGGAAAGTGGCTGCCGCCACTCCCATGGGTTGAATAAATGGCTCCTTACTAAGCTACCGAACTTGGGAGTTGCGCCATCTACTTTCACAGCAGCGTACTTAAATAGACCCTAAAAGGATTGAACTCTAATTTTGATACTATAAAATCTTCCCAAAACATTGAAGGCTCTTCGCTCTTGAGTGAGACTCTTTTCTTTACTAATGCGAAACAGGTTTGCTTGGAGTTCAATCAACCTCATAGAAAAAGACTAAGGTCTACCTTTGACCCAACTTCAACTTCTACCGTTGATAGAATAAATCCTGCACCACTTGATAGGCAGTCCATCCCATTGTTTACAGGGTTTCTGTCACATCCCAGGTGGTTAGAAGGATTTCTGAACCATCAACAGAATGATAAAAACATGGTTGCTCGGTTTCATTTATTGAAACTGTTCTAAGCATCAAATTATTTCATGTTGAAACTGGGCATAGAACATGAATACTGCCCATCCTATCATTTCATTATTGAAACTGTTGTTTTAGTTGAAAGTTGAAACTTATGCTAAGCCCTTCTGGGGATCCCTACAATAAGATCAACAAAATAAACACAGCTTCCGGATCTGATGACTGCCATTAAACCCCAATCCAGTCACCCAGTCCCTCTAAACGTACCTGGTGGGAACCCCCGTGGATTCGATAGGAAATCAAATCGTTCAATTTTCCAACCATCGTCTAATTTATGTATATATATATATATTCACCCAATGATAAGAAACAAACCATTTGGAAAATTGTGATATTGATAACTGGATATCCTAATGATTATATTACTAACCTTTTTAATCTTTAACTGGTATTCCGATCATTTGGAAAGCATACTGCCCAAGATATTTCTTCAGGATGTCCTTTAAATATACTTGCACCCGTGTCAGTTCAAAAGGAAAGTCCTCCTCTTCCAACCACTATTTTTCAGTGCTTTATTAACAACGTTCAATTGCTCAAATTTTGACGATTTCATCCAAATCTTCTCGGCCTCGAAAGTGGATTTGGACTCCGCTAAGTAGCGTTGTGTGTTCTCCTGCGCTCAGCAAACGACAAACAACCAACAACAAACAGCAAACAACAAGTAACAAACAGCAAACAGTGAACAACAAACAGCCAACAACCAACAAACCAAGCAACCAACAACAACAACAACAACAACAACAACAACAACAACAACGACGACAGCGACAACGACAACAACAACGACAACGACAGCAACGACGACAACAACAACAACAACAGCAACAGCAACAGCAACAGCAACAACAACAACAACAACAACGAATCTGAAGGGTCGATCGGCAAATGACGTCATGGTCATTATTCATTCGAACTCTAGTGTGCAACTCATTGAGTTGCTATCCAATAGCTATGATTGTTGTAGTATCACATTTTTACATGTAGAAAAACCATAGACCCAAGTTCTATATACTTCCCCCCGCGACAAAAAAATCATGGGACAAAATCATTCTTTGCGGAAAGGAAACTCTTGATTTGAAAATCTTCACTGATACCTTTGAGTAGAAATTTGTTTAGGAAACTGGTAGCTTCAAAATCCTTCCCTTCCAACTATCAATTTCTCGACCATTCAATCTATTCAATCCTTACTTGATTTTCAGCATGTTTTTTGGGGCTCCCTCGAAACCTACCACTCCGTTTCGTCAAAAAATAAAAAAAATCTCTCCATTCATCATTCATCCCAGCACCTTCCAAGGGGTGTCAAATAAACCCTAAGACCGGTTAATTGACACCCCTTAAAACCATTTGGCACCCTTTGGAAGGTCCAGGTCCCACAATGTTTGTTTCTGTGTTTTCCACTGGGACGCCCTTGCCACTGCACGTTTGGAGAGGTTCGAGATTTCCCTTTGAGCCTGGTGGATTCGATCTTGAAGCGTTCCACCAAAATCCACGGAGGGAGGAAAAGTTGTGTATGCCAGGTTCTTCCGAGTGACCTTTTTGAGGGTTTTGAAGTGACCTTTCCGTGGGTTAAGTGACCTCCATTTGGGGAATCAAAAGGTCACGACTGGAAGAAGCTGGTGTTTGATTTTGATAGAATTCGACATCTTCTGATATTGATATCTCAAAAGGAAATGTGCTTCAACCAAATTAAATTCGTCAAATCAATTGGAATTGGTTTCCATGCCTTTCCATAGTTGAGGCTCGATGATTTGGAGACTTGTCTGATTTTGAAGGTTGTTCAGGAGGATCCTCCACAGAAGATTGCTATGATAATCCTGGTGGGCAATTTTATTTGCATATGCAATGATGGTGCTGTCAGTTCAAGGCAATTTGGAAGGTACACCCCTAAAGTTTAACATGCTTCCCCTGAAAATGGGGGGCCCCTGTATCCATCAATGTTAAAAAAAGATATAATAAACTCATGTTTACAAACAATCCTCATCTCTTAGATTTGCTTGTTTGGTGGTTGGAAAAATGAGAAAATATATTATCCCAAACGGTGGTTCACTGTAAATGGTGATAAAAACCATGGGATAGCATCCATAAAACATCACCTTGAACAAAAAGTCATTGCCGACCTTCCTAGGCTTCACTTAGCCAATGGAACCCTGAAATAAAAGTTCGAACTTTATTTTCCCTACTAAATAGGTAATCCCAAAAAGCTTAAAGTTTAGCCATTGGCCAAGTAAGAAGGAACATCCATTTTAATGGGGTTTTCCATTATAAACCATCCATTTTGGGGGTACCACTATTTTTGGAAACATCCATATCAACCCTATGGAAATGGGTCAACATGACCTTTATTTAGCTGACACAGAGAACAACATCCAGTCCACAAATTTGGGAGTCCGAGTTGACCCCAAAAAACATATGGGTCCGGACCCATCCTTTAGAATCAACCCGCCCTGATCATCAACCCACATGATATTATGTTTTTTGTAGATGTGTGTATTTCATCTATTTTTATCTGATGATCTTTTGNCCTGATCATCAACCACATGATATTATGTTTTTGTAGATGTGTGTATTTCATCTATTTTTATCTGATGATCTTTTGTATCTGATGATATTTACATTTCTATCTGAGAGATATTTTTTGTAACATACATATATATATATACATATGAATCAATAGCATCAACCCCCCCTCCGTTTTTCCAATCACCCAAAAAATCTGGGACTATCCCCACTCCAATCATCAATGGAAGAAAGGTAGTCGCATAGACCGAACACGTGGCATCGTTAAAGCCACGACCTGGTGGTAAAAATCGGAGGTGCGATCGGATACTTCCCATAGGAAGGATCCATAGGTTGAGACGAACGGTATATTTTACCGATCCCTGGGTGTTTCTGAAAAAAATGGTGGTATGTACCCCCAATCTCCACCCCTTTTAATGATCATGTTTAGTAGGAAAACGGGGCCTGGTTGTTGGGTACCAGCATTTTAGGAAATCCCCACATGGAAAGGTAAGTACATATACCGTTCGTCCCATGGATCCTATGGGGTTGATTTTTAGAAAAATGATCGCTTGGTGATGTTTGTTGAGCAAAAGTTGATACGTGAATGGATGGCTTTGGAAAAATATACGGTTCGTTTAGCTGCAGTCTACATAATGTGCCATTTTTGGAGTGTCTAACTGCAACTGAAATGGGTTTCCAATGTATATGGGGAGTATATGCCATTTGGATTCTTTTGGGGCGTATCTTTGTTAAAGACAAACTTCAGCCAGGTGCTTTCGAATATGTCATGCCAGGAGGATGTCCCAATTGTCGAGTTAACATCTGTTTTGATTTTCCATGATCCTTTCTAAGGTGACATTGTATACTTTGTGGGGATGCAATCTGCAGAAGTTGTTTAAGTTGTTGCGTTTCATGGCTTCTTCAATTTTCACTGAATTGAAACCATCAACTTTTCCCCTCCAGGGAACTAACATATCCCACCTGGGGAACAAGGAAAATCAATAAAATCATCTTCAACAGTTCAAAAGTGCATTTTTGGGGGGGTGATATGTTAGTTCCCAGGAGGGTAAGTCCTGGTTTCTAGCAGTACTTTTTGGGGAACGAGTCCCGAAACGAAACACATTCCCGACAGCCCAGGTTTTCAGGTGTTCCCAACACAGCACAATGATGTTGCTCCAACGCCTCAATCGGGAAGTCCATGGAGATCAACTCAAGGAAAAGGGCTTTAAAGATGGTCTTGGTTGAAAAAAAATCACAACCTTTGTGGGTTGTTAAGTTGTGGATTCGACTCTAGAATCTGTGACAATGGTATCCCGCTATCCACCATTTCTTTTTGAAAAAAAACAAATATATAGGAAGGATTCTTAACACCTGTTTTTTTTGCTAAAAGTCTGACTCTTGGAAATTCCCACCACATACGAAAAACTCCCAGAAATGCTCCCGCCGTTTGGCTAGTGGATCAAAGAGAACTCACCTTGCACTTGCACAAAGCAATGTTGTTTGGTCATGTCATGGATCTGATAGACCCTAACAAATCCAAGCGCAGAACTGGACAATGCACCTGTCAAACATTTGTATCCTCTGGTAATCATTTTCTGGATATGCAAAAAATACCAATACTTCTACCCAGATATCAATAAATCTAAATATATGCCATTTCAGGCTATTTCCAATAACTGTCTTCTAAAATGGCATTTTTCCCCCACGGCTTCGTAAAAAATAGCCCCTGAACAAAGTATCTAAGGATCTGTAAGATTTCGGGCCCATTTTGGGAGTCTGCTGTTTCATGTATCAATTTCTTTTACACTCCCGAAGTTTAACGTAGCCCCTGAAAAATCACCATCCAACAAGGAAAGTAGCTTTTCAGCCATCAAATGTCAGGGGCGAGCTTTTAAACTTCCGGTGCGTATTTAAAAACCTACAACCTCACAACAAACCCAGTTGTTTCATCCCCAACCATCCAACTTATTTAAAGATATCCAACCAGATTTTATCTGCCTCGTTGGATATCCAACCGTTTTTTTGAGTCTCCCTACCGCATGTGATAGAGGCACAACACGCTGAAGGTCACCAACTGCGCCTGAAAAAAAACAGGTTTGGAAGATGATCTTCCTGTTCAAATGGGTGATTTTTAGGTTCCATGTCAATTTTCCAGGGGGGATACCTTCTGAAATTCGGTGTTTTACAAGTTCACATCTTCATGTTCGGGGGTGTTTTTCTACCAACTCCAAGTGTTTTTTTTCCGTGAAAAATCTGAAGCACCCCATCATTCCGGTGGGGATGCTTATTTCGAACAAAAAGATGATTCCACTGAGAATTCGACCACGCTGGGTACATCAAGGCTCGGCATCTTTTCAAACCACACGTCGAAGAGCTCTTCATCCGCCGACTGGGTGCACAAAAAAAACATCACTGGGGCGTCGAAGTGTGGGGGAGAGGATGTCTGAGGATATCTAAGGGTTAAGGTGGACATGAGTGTTTTGACCTAGCCAACCTGGACACCAAAGGAATTTTGGCTTCAAAACAGGCTAAGACATGTTTCTTTTTAAGCTCAAAATCCAAATAGAGCAAAAGTGTTGGATGGCAATGGTATGGCAATGGTATGGCAATGATTGAGTTTAAAAAAATCATAAGTTGATTTGTTTTTCAGATTGGAACGTAATAGAAACATAGCAAAGAGCTTCTCCTTCAAGGCGGCCGTGGAATCATCAACATTACCAAGCTGAGAGCCAATGGAACGTGGCGACCTGGGTACCCCCGACCCTAATCATCTCTTTGGTAGCAGCATTGGCCACCAGCACCACAGCCTCTTCCTGTCGTTTGTGGACAAGGATGTCAAAACAAAACTTATTCTCTACCCCAAGTAGCTACATCATTCGACAAAATAAGCACTGACTTGCGTGTTTGCTTCCTTCTTTCCTGATTTATTTACAAGATCCTTAACCTCCTTCCGTGCTTGTTTACCTGTCGAATATACTTCCTTATCAGGTGCAAGGCCCTGACCGAGGAGTTGGGACATAGTTTCCAATCATTTGCTGGGCCCATCATTACTTAAAATAGAATAGTCGGATCTGTTTCAAAAACGTAGAAACGTAGAGACTCATGTTTCATCTACCTAAAATGCATGTACACACCTATGCAAACAACATCAAACAACCTCACCCCCTCCTTGTATGGTAGAGTAACTTCATTTCCGGCACTTAGAAAATTTTGTTGACTGCAGTTGCTTGTTTTTCCCCACAAGTTTCATGTAAGACTTCACTCTTCAATTAAAATCAATCTAATAGTTCACAGGTCGCCATTACCCTGCCAAGGTGATGATTCCAACCGGAAACTTTGGGTCAAACATGGACCCAACGCCCTCTCCTCTGTCACTTCTTGCAATTTCTTTTGAAATGCCTTGGCGCAAGGTATCTGCTTGGGTATTGGGTGGGCCAAATGGTGCAGTTCCCGGGTTGGCCGGGTGTTGAACGTGTGTTTGCGGAGGTTTACGTCTAAAAAGAAAGCAGCTGACATAGAAAAGATTTGTTGGCATCTTTGCGTCTTGCATTTCATGTTGAAACTGGTCACGGTTCACCGCTTTCAAATTTGGGACTGGACAGGATTCCTTCCATCACCAAAAATGATTCAAGGGCTCGGCATGGGTCCACATGACCAACGAATAATTGCTGCAAAATGATAGGAATACATCAACAAAAAATAATATGTGTCCATCTGATTTTGTTCCGCCCATGTCATATCTACTCTCAGTAAATGTTATCTACCGTAAGTGAATCGTATGCAGATTATTGGTTGCTGTGCAAATCATATCGTAAAAAATATGAATGGTGCAAACATATTTACCCGCACATCAGGTTGTTGCACTAGTTACAGGTTACGGATATCAATCCGAAAAAAATATGACTGCATTTTCTCGATCATGATTGCGTTGAACGGCACACTCTCTACATGCACCGTTTAAACCTTCCCGCACCATTGGGTTCTGAATTTCTTCACCCTGAACAAATTTCAGGACAATCACATGCCATTTTTTTCAACCCAAATGATGTCACCCCAGTGGACTTATTTGGATAAACCATAAAAATTGACCAACAAAAATGACGGTTGTAATTGCACCGTTCGGACCATGGTTCGATATTGCTTGCCCCCGCCCCATCCAAATTATCTGGGCTATCGGACCACTGGATCCGGTTTCATGGGATCTGCCGTGGCCTCGTGTTCAACGAGAAAAACGGCAGATATATCCATGATTTCTGGTATCAAAATAACTTTTTGAACCTCGATGTTTTCACAAGAACGTATTGCGAGCGTGGCCGCCCCAAGAAAATGTGCCATCAAATATCAAACCGCCAGCATGTTTGTATTTGGGGGCGTGTATCCAATCTTGTCGAATGTTCTCCTGGGGGCAAGAGATCCAAATCAAGCCTTGCAGATTTGAGGAATCTAGGAGCAAAGGCGAAAAACAAACCTGTTTACCCCGAACAGCATGTTTCAGATGTGGCTAACACAAAAAATAATGCAGCACATGCTTTCAACAGCAGGACCCTTGAATACACCTCTTCACATTTCTATCACGAAACCCGCCCCACTCTTCGTGAATCCTGCCCCACCGGCCGACCCGCTTGGGGCAACTCACCAATTTCGTTTTCAGGCGTTGCAAGGCCCCCACAGCAAATTCTGCAATGACCTGAGCAACAAACCAAGAACTCCTTGGAGCAGGTTGCACGCACTGAGCTATACCAAGCTACTCGCGGGCACGGGCAGCTCTCAGGGCACATGTAGATGGTTGACGGGCTCATGGACCAGGCCCAGTACAAGGATGAGCAACTTTACGGATGAAAAATCCCCACAATGGTCATGATATGTCATGATTACCCCCTCAAGTCAGTCAGTTCTCATCATACATCCAACCAAACAGAATCAGCGACAAATCGTGCATTCATAGTGTCAGTTCGCTTGGCGCCCGAGATGAGGTGCCTCTCCGTTATATGTTTGACGACACATACTTCAAATTCTAGGAAATCTGCCTAGTGTTGTAGCAACACCAGAATGTAACCCGTGGTAAAAGTATTCCCAGGTAGGAGCCGCAAAGTATCCCATTCACATCCTTTTGAGAATGATCTTTCAAAATCCAGAACGTTCCTGCTTCATGATTCTTCATAACACTTCCGAAATGCTGGAGAAACATTGGACACTATTGGATATGACCGGTTTGCTTTCATCATACACAGGTCCTGAAAATTGCCACTAAAAGTACCGTAGTCTCACGAGACCCTTCCGGGCATGTCCGAGAATCGAACATCGGAAAAACATGGAATACAGAAATCAATCCAAACAGACTCATTCAAACCATCAATGTAGCATCATAGAACACCATCAAATATAAACAAACAAAAAACACCTATACATTTATATTATACGGTACCCACATTTAAATGCATGGAGGGGACTGGTATTTCATACTACCTCCAAACCGGAATTCCTTGGCCCCTCCATCTAAATGTGGGTACCGAACCATCCCACCAGTGGTATCTTTTGGAACCCTTTCAGTAATCAAAATAAGGCTATGAATTTGTGCAAATGTACCAGAAAATACTGCCCTGAAATTGGCAATATTTAATCAATTTCATTTGATTATACATGATCAGCCTTTTCATGTACTACCTTTTTGGAAAGGTAACTATTAATAGTGTCCAATTTATACATGGCATGAAGGATTTATACCTTTTTTGGAAACTTTGGAATCAGTTGTTGCCATGGGACATTGCGAGGTCAGAGCTTCGGATCCCCAATTAGCCAGAAGCGTCCGAAGAAAAGCACATCATGTGTAACGGGGCCCAGGAAGACATGGGAAAGCCTACGTAATTTTGCTGTTACTGTACATTATCTTCATACATATTATGTTCATGCTATGGCACCAAAAGTTGTTGTTTTGTTAATCCCTATATGTTTGGCAAAACAAACTGTTGATTGAAGAAATCCGGCTCACCAGTTGATGTAGTAGATATACCCGGTATTCAGTATTCCTAGGGTTTTATACGTCCCAGGTGGTGCAGGATTTCTTCCATCGACAGTATGATAGTTTTGAAATTGCAGTCAAAAAAAATTGCAAAGTACCAAATGTTCAATCTGCGGTTGGGCCGCTGATTTCGCTATCTTTGTCACCTGATGTTTGTCCATCCATTTCGAACTACATGGACTCTATACTTGGATGTCCAGGAAGTTAGTAAATGGTTATAATCCAGTTATATACTAACCTTTTACTAACTTCCTGGGACATCCAAGTACCTGGTGGTTGGAAAGGTAGTTACATTTTTTCCTGGAAGAATCCATGCATGTTGGCTTGGGAGGAGGCATTTTGGTGGGATGGAGGATGAAAGTCTGTGAACCTTTAACAAAAAGCTCTCAATGTGTTGCTCTGCCACTGTACTACACCGTATATCGACATTCAGGTCGACCCATTTGCAATTAAAGCCACAAAATCTGCAATTAAAGCCACAAAATCACACGCAGCAAACATGGGTATACTGTCTTCATTCAAAACCAGTGCATGTCAAAGGCATACACAATATATAATATAGAGTGTGCCTTTATGTCAGCAGCTGGTGTCTAAATATTCTAAATGTTGTGATTGTCTTGAAACTTCAACTTCTTCTCTCCGAGAGATCCAAATACTGTTGACATCCTCCTGATATACGTGGATGCATTCATGGATTCCCACACAAATTTTCCTTCGGCCCAAAATACTTGTCACAAACGAGCCATGCATCTACAGTAATAGGACCTGGCCATTTTGAGCCAAAGGTTATTGAATACTATTATAACTGTTGATGGAAGAAATCCTGCACCACCTGCGATGTATAAAACCCTGTAAAGAATGGGATATTTACCATATCAACTGGTGCAGGATTTCTTCCATCAACAGTATGTTTTAGAGTATTTGTGTGTATAGGTTCATGTGTAGATCCCATGCACTACTGTATGTCTTCTAAGGCCAATCCACAATTGGTTCAAACGTGGCAATAGATGCCCTCCAAGACCAAGAACTTCCGTTAAGAAACAAAAGACGACGACCACCACCACAACAACAACTCAGCCTTGAACCTCAAAAAGATTCTGATGTTTTTCGTGATTAGGGCAATCCTTCCCTTGCAAAAAAAAATGATGGAACAACCTGCTGCGACCCTTTGAGCCATGTTTGATCCATGTTGTATGGGACAACATCCACCCGCTATTCGCTTGCTTCTCCATCTATGGTTCATCAATGGGGTTCTACGTGGCCAGTTGGGGTTTCCTCCCTCACGGCATGAATAATTGGCTCAAAAAATCACCCAGTTATTACTAAAACCAACATTTTTTCGGTAGCCTCAGGTGTCCATCATCATCCTCATTCTCCTCATTCTCCTCCTCCTCCTCCTCCTCATCATCATCCAACTTCTCCCTCCCAGCTTGAGAAGATCCCACCGCAAGGCTGAGCCAAAGATCAGTCTCCACTTCCTGCCACTTTCATGGATGTTGAAAAACTGCTAAAGCCCGCTGGTGATGGATGCGAAGCGCCCGCTGGGGTGATTTGTATGAGGCAACTAAGTGGTATAGTAGTCTCTTTGACAAGATGGGTTTTCCCGGAGGTTCTAGCACCAACCAGCTAACCACCAACTATAAGTGATTGTAAGTGGGTAGTTGATGGTATATGTATACTGTGTATAGATATGTCTACATGCCATCTACGCAGGCCTCTCAAACCTATGAAAATCTCCTGGTGAAACCGATCATTTCCATGGCATGGTCGGGGGAACCCGGAACCCCTTGTTTTCCGGCATGCCCATAACTGGAAGAATCTTATAATACTACTCCTTTAGTGGGATGATCATCAAACCGCAACTTCTGCAAACCATCCTGGTGTTTTCATGTCAAAGTATGAATGCAATTTTATAGCAATCTTTATTCACAGGTAAATTGACGTTTGGCATACCCCTCCACCCCAAAAATTGACATGTCACCAAAAAAGGGACCATCCCAAAGGAAATTTCATCTTCCAAACATCAACTTTGATGGGACATACTAGTTTTCAGGGAGTGCATATGTTGCAACATGTAGCAGGGATTGAACCAAACAACGTGACTCAAAATTGTCCTGACGACATATTACTGTGAAATTCATCAACCCTCACCGATCGTAAATACTGAAGCGGGAAAAGACAAAAAATACATTCACAAGAAAAATCTGGTGAAGTTCTACCATAATCACAAAGCTACCAAAAACATGAAATTAGACAACACCTGACTTACCTTGATAAAAACTACAATTACAGTATATAAAAACATGTTGTGAAACCAAAAATAACAACAGTGCAACTTCTCCCATGGTTTCTCTCCATTTACCTACCACATCTGCCATTCTCTGCACCTCTGGAGGTGGTTCCTGGCAGGGGAAATCCTTTCTGTTGAGAAATGTCACTCACTTGGCCAATGGAACCCTGAAATAAAAGTTTGCACTTTATTTTCCCTACTAAATATGCAATCCCAAAAAGTTTAAAGTTTAGCCATTGGCCAAGTAAGGTCACCACCAGGATTATCATATTTTAGTAGGGGATTGAGAACTAAACCCTCATTTCCACTGGCATCCTGGGAGGGGGGACAACCCAAGTCATTCTTCGGGATTGGTTTTAGGGAATTTACCCCCTAACCAATTTTTTGAATATATCTGAAGTTAGGGCGGTTATTGCGGGAATCTCTCATAACTCCTAATCCTTTGATAAGGGATTCCTATGTAGTAAACCACCAACCATAATGAATAGACAATAATTAGCAAACGTTTAACCAAATTCATCCAATTTCTATCAGAACGATTATATTGGGATACCGTATGTTAATGTGTTTTAGAGGTTACACTTTTCCAGTACAGAACATGGTGATATCCCGATTGGGATGACAACATTTCGACGGCCCTACTCTTCTTTCCGACTCAGATGGAAGGGAACCTTTTCTTGGAGAGACCCCCTCCGCTGATAGGGTTTGATTGGCTGCCTGAAACTTCAAAAAATCTTCCAATTAACTAGCCTGATCAAACCCAAATTATATAAATCATCTTTGATATGGGTGTTTCCAAAAATAGGGGTACCCCAAAATGGATGGTTTATAATGGAAAACCCTATTAAAATGGATAATTTGGGGGTACCCCTATTTTTGGAAACATCCATATCATCATCTGGTGAAAGGAACCTGCTATAGCAGGAAAACGTCATGTCTTGTCACCCCCATCCTTATTTTTGTGAGCCGACTAACATAAAAGTCCCATGGACAATTCACTCAAGACGTAGCTCTGTTGTCATTTTTGGGATGCTCGGAGAGACCTAGGTATGACCCAGTGAAGCATCATCAATTGCTATACACGAAAGCTCTCAACGTCTTCTGTTTTTTCATGAGTTGGTACAAGTAAATCATATCCCTCACACACAACTTTCAAAAAATAGGTTTGGATGTTCCCGAAAAAAAATGCGTCAAAGACCGGTGTTGAAAAAACATCATATTTTTCTTAAACCGCTAACATGATTTCTGTGAAAAAAAGATAAACAGTACTTTTTGGCTCACAGGTCCATGGTGATACATTTTTGTTCGAAAGCTTCACAAAAAAAGTGAACATCTGTGTGTTTCAAATCATTGGAGCTCGATTATCTTTTTGGCTGTTGACCAACCATTGTTGGCAGTAACTTTGGGGGATCATTATCTTATGTTTCTCACTGCTCTGGGTAAAACAAACTACCTGTGGAGATCCAACAACCCCCCTAAAATTGTGTTTTCTTCACAACCATCCCATCCCTCATCCCATCTGTTGAATGAGATCCCCAAAATTGATACACTGACATTTTCACAACAAGAATTTGGGCCAAAATTTGTAGGATGTTTTACCCAAAATCCAAGGGCCCTGAATTTCAGGTTCCAGCTGTTCCGTTTTCGGGTTTTGCGTATCCCATTGGAACCTCGACCTCTGAGACTTCCGCACCTCGTTTTGCACTCTGGTAAACTAACATAGCTGGCTGGAACATCCCCCATTTTTCATAGAAAATACATCTTCAATCCCGGTCCCTTTTCCATATTGGATTACCGGAGTATACATGCTTTCGTTTTGGAGAAATTGGATGCTTTTGGTGAATTCATGAAACCTGGATGGCAATGTTTTTTTGGAAGACAGTTGAGTCGTATATACATATCATATAGTGTGTTGAACATATATTCCTATGCTCGCTGGGTTGGGTTTTTTTCATATGTGTTTTCTTGTGAGTATTCTCATTTGCAACCATAATTTTTGGACGATTTTCCAGGTCTCAGGATCCCTTTTGAAAACCTTTGGACCGTTTCATGGGGTAAATTCCGTATGGTTTCTTGGGAAAACCGATACGGTCTTCGCTGTAGCCATCATGAGTACCAAGTGCTGAGCTGGGGGCCTTGGGGAATTTTTGCTTGGCAGCCGGCAGCTTTCTGACAAAAGGTGTGTGGTTTAAACATAATCTGACCCTTAACAATGGATGATTTCCTTACTTAACATGAGCAAATCTGGTCATTTGGGAGGCCACACTCGTGAAGATCAATAAAGTCAGACAACACAAATAAGAACATAGATCATGACTGAATCAACTACCAACTTTTCTTTTTATCAGTGTGTATCAATACTAAGTTACAGGATTTCAGAGCCGGAAATTTCAGAGCCGCCGCATCAGCAGAAATCTCTGTGTCACCCAGGCCAACATGTTTGTCCGGATCAATATCCATAGGATTGGACTTGGGACCTGCGCAGCTTCTCCGCAGCGAAACAAGAAACACATGTGGGGAGTTTGTCGCAGGAAACTTGAAGTTAACATGATGTACTATCTCATACCGAAACCAACACAATATATTGAACTTCCCCCCAAAAAACTAAACGGTCCTGGAAACTGTTTCAGTGCTTCAGTTTGGTGCGAAGCTGAAATTTTGGTGCTGTCAGATTTGAGAAATACAATAGAAATACATATATGAATTCTACCCAATACTTCAGTCATGTATCGGAAATCCAGCCTAACAGCAGAACCAGTGGACGGTTCATCTTTGTATGACATGATTTCATTTATTTCAGGGTGAGAGAACTCCAAGGCGACACAAGCAAGTTCACAGTTCACCCCTTGAGTCTTTCCTAAACATTTTCGAAAACACGCCAAGGGGATGGTTTACAAAAAATGTTCCTAAAGAAACAACGTAACCACATACTGTAAACGTATCCACATATAATCTACTAGTAAACATCGGTACAAATATGACATTGTGCATACACCTGCCATAAAAAGTTTGTTCTACATACATGTAGGCTGTAAAATCTATGTAGTCTATACTAATCTATACCCTACACTATATATCGTGTCAAAAAAAACAGGAGTAGTTAAGATATAGTGGTTTCCTAAAATGCTGGTTGTTGGGATGGGTTTTCCTACTAAACATGATCATTTTGGGGTGGAGATTGGGGGTACCACCATTTAAGGAAACGGGGCCCCATATGATGAAACAATTGGATCTTCGGCTAACAAACACATCGCGATTTAGTCATCTCCTATAGAAATCCTGCCGCCTTGAGGAACGCATTGCTCAGGTAGGGGTGCTACCAAGAACAAGGCCTGGGAGATGCACAGAACAAAACCATCAACCATCGTCTCTAGCCCATTCCCATTTGGGTGTTTCCAAAATAGGGGTGGGCCCCCAAAATGGATGGTTTATAATGGAAAACCTTATTAAAATGGATGATTTGGGGGTAGCACTATTTTCGGAAACATCCATTTATGCTTAGGAAAATCACTAAGTTCCTTCGCCACCAATGGGCTATTTGGTGCATATGATGTGCATATGATGAGCTACAGAAGTTGATTTAAAAAAATGATGATTTGCTTATGCTGTGTATCTTCTGCGTGAACTATTTTTGTTGTCCTATCTTCAAGTGATTGACACTTGATGAATGATCCTGGAAATGTATGGAAATATGGATAGACTGGTAAAACACAGAACTTTGTCTTGTTGAAACATGTTTTATAACCATGACCAAACCTTTGGAATTGGTGTGCATCTCAACGAGCCAACCTGAAAGGCTGGAACGCAAATCAAGTTAGCAACCTTTGCTGGCAAGTGCCATGCTTTCGTTGGTTAAAAGCTCCCTTGGTTTGTGTGTGTTTCTGGTTGGTGGCTGAACCAACCTATCTGAAAAATATGATCGTCAAATTGGAAATCTTGACCAAATAGGTGTGAAAATAAAAACTATTTGAAACCACCAACCAGGTTTGTGTGTGCACCTTTTTTTTCACATGCACACATACTTTGGACGACTCAACAACGTCTGATCATTCTCGCGAAAAATCTGGATAGGGGCATCACAAACAAAAATTGTACTAAAACCGGATTTCCTCATGTCCAAATATAATCCAGATAATATCCAGATATACACTAGTCACTATTCATGGTAGATGCTCCACTCATTTTTGCTTCCACCGTCATAGATGCCACCAACACCAAAGTAAAAAAATGGTGAAGAACCGAGAAACAGGCTCTAAGAAGTGACAATTGGAGCATGTTCAAAACGCAAAACTGTCAATCAGCAAAATGGGGTGTCAAGCATACTAATTCTAATGAGTCATTGAATACAGTAATTGGCGTGGTTGCGACTTGCTGTTTTGGAATTTCATTTGATCCTCAAGTAATTCTTACGAACGGGAATCAGCCCCCAAAAAATTCAATGTAACTTGGTAGCCAAGGTTGATGTTTGAGCCTATAGTTGAAAGCTCCTTATAAAAAAGATCGCTGGGAGCATATGCTTTCAGTAGTAGTACCACAACATACCACAACTACTACTATACCCCTTTATCACAACCTTACAATGGACTGAGACTGTTTTAAACCTAGTAATTTGAGACTATGAATGGATCAAATAAAACCACCATTCAAACCACCACCCACGCCTGAAACAAAAAATCTAGCGCCAACACACATTCCTGTACATCTTTCTTTAAAGACCAAAACAACAACAACTTGGCGCTGACATTGGCACCTACGTGGCGACCCCTGAGCTCTTGACATTCAGCGCTGTCACCAAGGATGCCTGGAGTAATTGATCCGCTTGACGTGTCGCCGCATAGCCGGCCGCTCGCGCCTTAGGCGAGCCAGGAGATGCCACAAAAACATCCACAGGGGAAGAAACATCTGCAATTTGCCAAAAAGAAACCTGGAGAAAAAAAACAGGTGTCACGGGGAACGAACATCAACCTTTGCCAAGAAACCCTGGAGAAAAAGCTAAACAACAAAAAAAGCCAACGTTGCTTTTGTTATTTTTCGTTTATGTCTGAATCGAAACTTTCGAACACTGTGGATGTATAGGACTTGCCAGTCTTATCTGGTCTTATGATGGGTGTTGCGTTTATCCCAAAAGCACATCTTGTGCATGTGGAATTTACTTTAATTGGCACAAATAGATTGAAAGACCAGGTGTCTTCCACTTGGACTTAACATACTAAGTCGTTAAGAAGACGGTTCATCAAAACTGCCATGCCTGGTGCCTGTGCCCCGGGGGGTAGTGATCCGTCACCATACATCGGAACCACAACCACGGCTTTAGATGGATTACATTTAGGGATTTGCATCATCCTAAGCGGTGAAAAACATGAATGAAGGGCATGCGGCATGATATCAAAATCTTCCTTTATAAGGTAAACAATAGTGATGCTGCTCAAAAAGTGAGTTCCTATATGAAACTGACATGCCTATGACAACTTTTATCATTTCATGATTACTATTACAAACCATTTTGGCGCCATTGGATTTTCTCCCGATCCCCATAACAAACAAAAAAAAGTTTCCGTGCTGCTGAGAGACTAAGATCTTCATCAAGTCTTGCAAGATTTGGAAGCCCTGCTTATCCACCTCGCCAACCCGGTGAAATGTCAAGAATTGGCATCCAAAATCTGATGGTCCATGGTCCATGGTCGTGTTTGTTAGTGATGTTTTTTTGAAAAACATGGAATGTCATAGAACAACAAGGAGGAGGATAGTGAGTGAAGAAATCTACTTGGATACAACTAGTAATAACATTTAACTTCAAACATACTATCATTTAACTATATGTATATATGAATGATATTATCTCAAACCTATTGATTGTTATGTAATGACACTACGTAGTTAAATAATAGAATTGTCAATTGCAAGATGTGCACATTTAAAACTTGCATCCTTCACTTGCAGTTGGAGATGTCGTTAAAACCTTTCGGCGGATCCCTGATTCTTCCCAACAAGCCACCAGAGGAGTAATGGCTTGGTCATATTATTTCCAACCATCAATCGTGTGAGAGCCACAGTCATCTAGGTGCCACAAAAAAATGCAACTCTTAAACTTAACGACATTCAAGATATTCAATCAACTACTGTATATATAAGTTCATGACATTGAAACAAAGAATCACTTGGAATTGAACATAAAGAGTATAGCTTTTGAGCTACCAAGAGTCATCAAATCTTTAGAGACTGCTTCAACCTTGATAACCCCAGTTTCTTGTCATTTGTTTAATAACTCTTCAACAAGAAAAAAACTGCATCAATCTTGTAACCAGGGATACTCTCAAAAAGTTGATGTGTAAAAAGGACTTTAAAAAAAAACTCCGGACATCAAAACAAACATAGCTGGGTGGAACAAATCCATGAATGTTCATGGTATTTTACCGGGGAAAACTAGGACCCTTTTTTTTCGTCCATTGCTATTTTTAGTTGCCCGGATACCAAAACAGCAGGAGATCTGTGAGAAATATTTCCCTCCTTTCGAATCATGAAAAATCGGTGAGATCAAAACAGCTTCAGAAATTCCACAGTGGTGACAACTCCACGGAGTTAGTTCGCCATGCAAAAACTCAACCTGTTGCTAGTTGGTGGTTTCAAGCCATCTGAAAAATATTAGTCAAATTGGAAATCTTCCCCAAGTAGGGGTGAAAATAAAAAATGTTTGAAACCACCACCTAGGTTGCGATGAATGTCCCTTTCTTTTTGGGGTAGGGGGTGTTAAGAAAGATCACCTTTAGAGGCATCAAAATGCCTCGAATTGCCTCGACCTCGACCTGTCTTGGAGGCAATCCACCCCCATTCCGTCCCCAAAAAACCGGTGGGGAAGTCGTCGAAAAACCCATTGCGATGATTTCCTGTTGATGGGGACCAAAATCCGGCGTTCAACCACCACGAACTGGGATGTATCCCAAACCCTGGAAGAGAACTCACGCAAGAAATTGGCCACTTGATTTTGTTGATTGCATTTAGATACTTTACTTTGTTCTGGTTAAACTACCGTACTTCACCGATCCGAATTCTAAGCCAATTCTTGCAGGATGTTGCCCTACAAAACCACGATTTTGGACCTACAAGTGAATTGCAAAATATCAAACTACAGTATCTTAATCTTATAAAACCAACTATCCTCCAAATATCACAGGTTTCAATGTCCCATCCAAACCTCACAAAAAAAAAAAACGTTTTGCTTGGCACACCTATCCAAAAAAAACGCGAAACCGCCCCCTCCAACAATCCGTTTCAGAACTTTTCAATATACTTGAAACCACCACCCAGCCTCTTTATCTGCTTCCTCCTGTTTCTGCCAATCGGTAAGTTCCACTTCATCAGTTGCCTCGGTTGGGAATTCAAAATTGTGGCCCTCCACCAGGGGTAGGATGTCATAGGTTGACCACACTGTTGGGAAGCCGTTTTCAACACCTTGAAACTGTGTGGGAATTTCGAACATCACCACCTCACAATTCCCTTGCCAACGATTCTCTTCCAATGCAACTTCTGCAGAAAAACTCTGAGTTGTCCAACCCCTTCAGCAGTCTCAAGGGCTGAAGGCTCCTGAAATATACAGCAGAATTTGAAGAGTCACCAAAAATCGCAAGTAGACAAGAGAGGTTTAGTTTATGTTTTAAGACTTTAAGATCCAACTATGCAGTGTGAAGATAGTTTTTTTTTCGAAGATGTGCGTTTCTACCAAGATTAAGATTCATCATATGGGTGTTTCCACAAATAGGGGTATCCCAAAATGGATGGTTTATAATGGAAAACCCTATTAAAATGGATGATTTGGGGGTACCATTATTTTTGGAAACATCCATATAGATTCCCGAATCGGATACTACGGCTCCCCTCCAACTTTGGCAAAAACAAAAATAAGGCGCTCCAATTTCCCCGAAAACATGGATGTTTCCGAAAATAGTGGTCCCCCCAAATCATCCATTTTAATAGGGTCTTCCACTATAAAGCATCCATTTTGGGGTACCACTATTTTTGGAAACACCTATATATGCCCTGGAATTTAAGATGAATTTCCGGCAAAAAAGTCCACGGGTCGGTCTCCTGCACCGACTCCTCATAGACACCTGAAGGTCCCAGCTTTTTGGATCGACCACAATCGGGTGTGGGGGAAGATTGGCAAACGGATCGAGATAGTAACTAGTAACTCAAACGCAGTTTGTACATGCTATTCTATGGTAACTATATATATATATATATTGGGTATTACTACAATATCCCAAATCTACAAAAACTCGAGACTTTCGCTTGCCTACACAATCATGTATGTTGTTTTCGTGATTGATCTACTTGATTCACTTGAAGGCCGAAAACTTCCAAGTCAGGTCGTCTGAAACCGCTGGGTTTTCACAGAAGATTCACCTCTTCATGGAGCCTTCATTCCAATGACATCAACCCATCATTAGACTCTTGGGTTGGTCACTGGTCACTTCTTTCCTCAAAGAACATGCCACAAAAAAAAACATACGGATCAAACCAAACCTGCAACAAAAACATGGTTTGGTACATTACCCATACCATCCATGTATGAAATATGTACCTACATGATGTTAATGGTAAATGTAGTTAAATATACCATACATGGATGGTATATGTTAGTGCGGACATCACCTCCATGAAGAAAGACTCCTTGTTTTGGGAGGGATTATGCAGTTCGAAAAGATTAGCAAACTACCTTTGAGAGTGACATTGTATGACGTCAATATAACTCACCAAAACTACCTGACTAGGAAAATGAAGGTTCATCAGGGCAGACTTGTAACATATCACAAATCCCGCTTGGATCTATTTACATATACACTGGCTGAAGTATCTACGTCACTCACAGCATTGCAATTTCAAGCATGTTTGGTCATCCATTGAGCAACAGTCTATTACGAATGAAAAAAAATATTGATGTCAACCCCTCCCTGCGGTTGAGGCTTCTGGGCTGGCTATTGCTTGGTAATTCAGCTGTTTAAGTAAACAGACATGAAGTCTTGTGTTTCTGCATCCGGGATTGACATTCGAAATATTGAAACGTTTTGAAAGATAAGGCTTCTGTCTCGTGGAAATTTACAGCTTTGGCTCATAGGTCTAGAAATGCATCATGCAAAACAACAACAGGTGATATCGTACCATCATTATGGAACAAAGACTCCAAATAAAATGCAATTCTAGACTTTTGAAACAACAACAACAACAACAACAACAACAACAACAACAACAACAACAGCACCGAGAACAACGAGAACAACAACAGTTCCAACAAAGACATGCTTTGACTTGTGATACCACCGCGTGAAGCCGCTTCTTCACTACATACAAATGGACCCTGAAATAAGATGAAACAAGCAAACCAACCTCCGAATTCTTCCATTCACCGTTCGCTCAGTGAACTCTACAGAATGCACGCCTAATCAGTTGATATCGGAAATATCCCTATGAATGAAATTCGGCAACTGTTTACCCATTCCAACTGCCAACTGGCCTTTGGAAACTTTCAATCAACTTCAAGATGGGTTCCCACACCTAAGGTGGCTCCATCGGGTGCCAAGAGCGGAACCTTCACCTATAGCAGGTGGTGAGTCGGGTTTTTGCTCCCAAAAATGGCGTGGCGTCAAATCCATGGGATTTTTGGAGTATGATTATTGGTAACACAAGAATCAATTAACATCAATTCACCCAGGTTTTTTTTCTGGGGTCATATTTCTTTTCGAGACAGAATTGAAACACATTACAATTTAAAGTCTAGTCACAAAAATCGTTTATGGCTGCCGGGAAATCTCTTCTTTTTCAATTTCGAAATACATCTCCAATATCTTCCATTTTCCAGCTATATATAGTTTTGTTGGATCACAGGAGTAGGGTAGTCAAGGGGATAAAGAAATCAGCACTTTTGATCCTCCAGGAGCAGGGTTATGACAAAAATTAAGATGTTCAATTAGGCATAGATACAACCATCCAAAAACAGTACCCTCCTTGAAACTAACGAATTGCCCCTGAAAATTGATGGTTGGAAGAAAAAAATCTTTTTTGAATGGCCTATTTTCGTGGCTATGTTAGTTTTAGGGATGGTAACCTGGTAACCATTCAAAAAAAGGAATTGTGAGGAAGAGAAGTCCTCTTTCAAAACAAACTTCCTAACTTAATGCTCCCACGCCCTCCCAAACTGGCTGAGAGAAGTGAACCTAGGTGCATTCAGCCATTTAAAAACCTATGTTTTTGAAAAATCCTGAAAAAGGGACACGATCCAACACCAACTAGGGTATCCTAACAGGCTTGTACATATAGATCAATGTTGGTTTATTCGTTGAATTCTGTGCGCCAGCCAATCACTTTCAACTTCGTTGGTTTTAATTCATATCTGCAAAAAAAAAACGGTTTAGGATAACACCATTGAAGAGGCAATAATGCAGCCATGTTTTCTATTGTTCAATGTTTTTTGGACTCGACTTATTCTAACCTAACCTCTAGATGCGTCTAAACTCCGACAAATCATCAAGTTAAAGCGAAGCCAATTGACTATAATAACAATAACCAATTCTTGACATTAACTTCTAGTTTGGGTTGGGTTGTCAACCCCCAGTCACATTGAAGGTTTTGTGTTTTTGTTAATGCCCAGGGTATTACCTTCCAGTAATACGAGGAACAGCTGAACAGTGGGAAGGTCTCAAGCCCGGCCTGTTGTAAGTCGAAGAATTTGAACTTGGAAATGTCATGACCTCATTTCAATGGGAGTTTCCTGTTTCCCGTAATGGGTAGCAGGTGATATATTTTCATCCAATTGGCAGTATATACCACTTATGTACCAGGTATATTTTGCCAATTGAAGTTACTGGAGGATTCCAACGGAACCACAGAGATTTTACCGATTTTTCCCAGGAAACATGGCCTTTGCCTGTTTTTCAAAGATAAAATGATCATCTGATTATCTTTGTCAAACAAGAGGGAACCGCATAACCCCCCCCCAAGTGAAACTACCCAACCCAATAGTATTCCACTCAACAGTATGACATTGCGGGAAATAAAGGTGATTCTTCCCACGAAAACAAGCGAAAACATTTCCAACTGCAAGCCGACCGGCAAAAAGTGTCCAACTTTTGAAGCGGCGGAAATGGCAAAGATTCGAATCTTTTTTGGGCAAGTCCCTTGGTAGCCTGATGTAAGTTGAATCATTTGGAGTTGGCTATGGCTATGTCCCCCCTTAGTTCACAGCATTTCCACTTGCAAAGTTTTTTTTGTGGCGGCGCACTTGGATTTGCTTCTTAGATTCGCTTGGAAAGTGAAAAAGAGAATGGCAAAGTTTTGAGGCCTCGCACTTGGATTTGCCTCTTAGATGCTTGGAAAGTGAAAAAACCGAATATTCTCCCAAAAGGTGGTTTCATGGTGATTTTTACCGTCGTAATAAAGTAAACAATCACCTTCAACAAATCCAAACTCATGGTTCCATTGAAACAAAATACATTTCCTTTGCATACACTAAGAAGATGAGAAAGGTCCAAGAGGAATTTCCAGATTCTTGGGAAGCTTTAAAAAAAAAACAACTTTTGAGTCTACACTGTACACTCCCTAAAACTAGCACAACCCCTGAAAAATGGTGGTTGGGAGAGGATCCTTTCCTGGTTTTTGGTCTAATAGTTCTGGAGGGGAAAGCTCCACCGAAGGATTGCCGGATGATTTTTTCAGGAAAACCACGAAAAGGTCACCTGAGGGCATACAATCCCCTACCAAGCAAAGGTACCCTCCCTGAAACTAACGAATTGCACCGCGAAAATGGATGGTTGGAAATGATTGGAAAAACCATCATCGTTTCCTTTTGGGGGGCAAATTTAAAGGCCTATTTCCATGGGGCTTTTGCTGTTAGTTTTCGGCCAAGCAACGGGAACGCTTGAGGGATTTCAATTGCTTCATTAGCCCTGCGGCTTTGCTTAGCTCCAGCCTTGGTCGAAACACACAACGACGTCGTGGAAATTGGAAGGGAAAGGATGATGGAAAGAGACTTGATTGATGTTGATTTTAGGGAGTATCCTTAAGCCAAAAGTTTCCTAAGTTTCATATAAAGTTACATGGTTTCATGAAATAACTGTTTAAATCTCAACCCCTTTGTTGATGAAGACGTTTTGATGATTTGTTCAGCCAAACGCGGTGGTTGATGTTGCGTGTTTTTTCGCGACAACATATTTTTTCAAGTGGGGTCCAGTCCAGAATCCATGGATCAACTTCTGTCCAGGGTAATTTCGACTCGAGGATCGTCCTTCATGAAAACTCTTCAATTTTCGTTCGTCCTCTAAGCAAAGGTTTCTGTCGAAACAAGAATGCTGCTCCACGTACTTGGGGTTCAGAAAAGCTAGGATCAAGCTTATATGTATATATATATATGTGCAAGAAACAAGGTATACAATAACTTGTGTTTTTTCATCACTGTATCCGTGAAAATTTCATTTGACCAATATGATGATGCGATAGTAGATACACCCCTGAAACTAAAACATCACAAGGTTAAAATGCAATGGGCCCAAAAGGAAGCCGAATAGTCTTCCGATGTATACCCTCCAAAAGGTTAATTTGAAAGCTGAACATGGCACCATTCAAGAGGAGATTCCACTCTTTGGAAAATCCATCCATTTTCATCCATTAGGCAGGTTCCAAAACAACATTCATATCTTTGGGGAGTATCTCAATCTTAGTTCAAATTTCCATAAGTCCTTCTGTTATTTTGCCCATGTTTTTTCCTTTGCATGTCAACCCGAGACACTGGGACAAGAGTTCTGTATCTGCAAGGTCTTCCAAGTGAAAGGCGTTCGCCTGGCGAAAAAAAAACGACGACGACGGGGCCTGGAGCCACGAGGCAAAAAAAAAGCAACGGCCGGAGACTTTCTAGCAAAAAATTGGCTGATTACTAGTTGGTGGTTGAACCAAACCCAACCAGGTTTGTTTTTTCATAAGTCACCTGGCTGAAACGACTTTAAACTCGTTGGTGTTTGCGTTGGGGGAGGGGGGAAAAGGGGGTGGGATCTCAAACATTGGCTGGCATTTTGGTAGGTAGAAAGGTATGGTCTCAAAATGACGGCACCACTCAAAAACACAAAGGTTTCCTACCCAACACATCCTAAAATCAATCACGTCTGGCAAATTCTTGTGATTTCCACCATTTTGGGCCAGACTAAACGAAAACAATGGAAACATCTATTGTCGGCACACCACCGCGCTTGGCACAGAAATCACCCCCTTGCCTCCTCAGCATCTTCTGGTTTCAAAGTGGCCTGTGGATTTAGACATGGAAGCCAAAACAAGATGGTCTCCTTTCAAATATGGCATAAATGTATGGCTATTTTAGGTATACGTATATCTATGTTAAATTCCAGGAGGCAACATCTTGAAATTTGAATTTACTCTCTGATTCAGATGCCTTTCGGTGATGTCATCATCAAGTGCCCGGAGTCCTTTGAATCAAAATCATGATGAAACCCGAAGAGAAGTTCCGGCATCCCCCCAAAAAATCACCATCCAAACTGACAATCCTTAAAGAGTCTTAAAGGTGAATTTGGGATTTTCGCTACCGGGGGAGGTGAAATAGGAATTTTCTCCAATTTTCGAGGTGAAAATTAAAACATCCCGCCACTGGCGATATTCAAGCGCCCTTCGGCGCCTCATCTTCAGGAGGTTCCTCCGCCTTTTCCTCAACCTCCTCCTCCTGGATCGAACACCAAAAAATCGCTGCTATGGCTGCTATGGTGGGATCATTCCCCCCCCCGGCCTAATGCTCGTCAAAGGGGATCATTTTTCCGACCCCAGGAAAAAAATGAAGAGAAATCTTTTGAAACCGCCAAGAAGAAGGGTTCAACTCATTTCTATCCATTTTCATTTTTTCCCCCAACATGGTCCGCTGACAAATTCTCTCTGAAAGGATTTTTTGTCAACCAGCGGGATTGTCATGGATCTGGGCAGCTTGTAAACATTGTAAACCAGTTACCCTAAATCAAGGTCAGTTTGGATTAAAGAAGTTGTTGTGTAAGGTGTTTTTTTCTCAAATTATATCTGCAGTATAAAAGTGTTGTTTGTTGCCGAATTACGGAAAATCCTCGACCTGAATTGAGAGCACTGATTTTTTGGGGGAGAAGATTCCTATACTGATCCGAAAAAACTGCAATTTCTTTTGCGTTGAATCAACGGCATCTATTTTGTCCACTTCTTGGGAGTTCAAAATCGGAGGCCCGGTCTCAAAACAGCTAAGAATAGCATGCATCAACTGGTGCAGGATTTCCTTCCATCAACAGTAGTACATGAACAGGGTGCCACGTTTTTGTTTGCATTTTTTCTTGATTTCTAGACACCCCTGTGAAAAATTAAAAGTTTACTCCAGAAAAAAAAAAGGAATGACCTTATGAAGGCATTTGGGTGGTTCCAATCCTATGATCCGTTTCAACCCAAAAAAACTCATTTCAACCATCAGCAGGTGCTCAGCAGTGGCATGTTTGTTTTAGTGAGGGTATGCGTTTACAACCCTGTAATGAGGTAATTTTACACTCACTCCATCTTCTATCCTATCCCATGATACTTGTCGGTTGATAAAAAAACATCCCGGTATATGCAATAATTAGAAGTATTTCGTTTATCTCTACAATGCAAGGTAGTATAATTTCCCTACATAAATCATCCAAAATCAATCAACGACTTGGTTTCCGGTGTCTTTCAGTTCTTGTTCCTCCTTGGGTTCTGGAAAACTCAAGCGGCTGGGCGGAAGAGCCTCAAAAATTCACAACACAACCAAGAGGTGGGTATTCTTTACACCCCGAATGAACTAACGGCTGGACCCATAAAAATAATGCCCATACCATCCATGGGAACTGTTATATTTACCCATACATGAAAACCATAAAAAATCAGCCATGAAAATGTAGGAACATATACCATACATGGATGGTATGGGATGGTTTCCAATAGGAATCTCCTTTTCCTGGGGGCTCCCATTTTCAGGTGCCATGTTTGTTTTCGGGGTTTCGGCATATTTTTATGGGCTATGTTATTTTACGGATGATAAATCTTGAGGCACAAAAGATAAAACGTATTGACCCCCCCCCCTGAAAATAATCATGGAATCCCCGAGATAGGGTGGTTCCTAGAACCATGTCACTGAAACTGCTCAAATGAGGAACAGAAAGACCTTCTCGAAGATCATGAAATCCTGGTTCCTCCATCGGAATCTATTTTTCTTGGATTCTAGTAATCGCTATTGAATTAGAACGATTAGTATCAAAAAGTCTTCAAACAATCCAACTTTCGCACATTTCACAACCCTACCCCCTATTTTGTTGAGGTGCTATAGGGAGATGTATTCTTGTGTTTTTGTGGTTGGTCTATAACCCCCCCCCTAGAAAAAAAAAACTGACTCCAGCTAACCCCAGCAATGGGTAAAGTTCAAAGGAACCAATCTTGGCGCCCCGGACTCTCAGCAAAAAGCCATACTTCAGATATTCCTGCCGTTTCGGACCCCAAAAGGACACGATATACACGATGGTTTGCAGCTTGGCGATTCTTGTGACATTTAAATATACATATGTGTATATATCTTCGAGCACTGGGTGGTGAAATTGAACCCAAAGTGCTGTTTAGCAATAGTCTCTACCTTTCAATGTAGCATCGTTTGAAAAGTCCAAGCATATGCGGCATGGTGTCAGAAAATCTAAAACATTGCAGGGTGTCTCATTCATTTATCATAGAAGTGTAAGGGTACCCCCTCCATGCCACCACCCCCCAAGGAAAAAAGACTCTGTTAAGGGATACCCTTAGATTCCCATGAATTTCTTTGATGCTCATCTGAACAAAGCAATGCAATTTTCTATCAAGTTTTGTTGGTTGGGAAGTCAACTTTACAAGCGAAGGTTCTTTGGGTTTGCTTGCCTAATTATGGCATCCTCTAGTGATGTTGGTTCAAATAAAAGACCTCGGTGATGAAAATGGGAACACATTTAATCACTCTCTGTTTTCAGGGTTGTTTCCTTCAGTTGAACATGAAACGCATGCAGCAGAGAGAGTTGCAAAAAGAAATGACCATGCTACTGGTTCAAAACGTGAATATATACATGCCGCCTACAAGTCGTGCACCCTATATATATATATACCTGGAACCCAAATGGGGACCCTTGCTTGGAATGGGGTTGGGGCCTTCTTTTGGAGGGTTCTGTCACCCCAAAAAATAGAGGACATTCACAGGTTCCAGGTACATGTAGAGTATGTGTGTATACAATATTAATCTACACACCCTCTAGCAAACTAACATGGCAACAGAAAATGGACCGGGTGAAGATGTATCTCCTATTGAGAATGGGGGATTTCAATTGCCATGTTAGTTCACCAGAGGATACACATATTATACCACTGAATCATACAGAATATAAATGCCTTAGATATACACCTACAAAGCCTCACCGAAATTACCCGCAGGTTGTACTACCAGCTTTCAATAAGGGTGCAAATGCCCTAACAATCAAACATCCGTCATCTGTGAAGATGGTCCTGTAACTAGTTGGTTGTTTCAACCCATTTGAAAAATATGATCGTCAAATTGGATCATTTCCCCAGGGTTCGAGGTGGAAATAAGAAATATGTAATTGAGATGCCACCAGCTAGTCCAACATTTGCCCTATGTTTTTATTGTGGATTTTCAGGGTTCCGCGGACCTTTCAAATGATATCTTTCCAAAGCAAAAACACCTGGGAGTTTGGGATGGAAGCTATATTACGACGGTTGAAACAACCGTCAAAAGATTCCTGAAAGATCTTCACATGGCAAATTTACCACAAAACAAAAAGACTATTCCAAGAATACTTTCAGGAACTTCAGCACTGAAGCAAGGTTTTTCAAAGTCCTTTAAATATATTGAGATGCTTGCTCTTGAGATTTGCTTGCTGACCAACTTGTTTTATCACATCACCCAGGATGTTTGACGTAATTCCAAGTGTTCGTTTTCAACGACAGTCCTGCTGTCGTTTTTGAAGAACTTCATCTAAGGCCTCCGATGCCCGGTCGGATATGAAGTGAATGAAGTGGGGAAATGTTTACCCATGCAAAGAAAGGAGAGTTGCGTTGGAATCTGTAACAAAAACCATTGAAATTTCCCCTTCTAGGATACTCACGTACCCTGTAACATTGACCACCACGACCATCAAATACCTCTTCACCTTCACACCTTCGCTTATGGGGGACGCATCCTCAGCGAAATCCCACTGGCTACTGGAAACTGAAACTTGTTCAAGATGATGATTCGGGTTTAATAAAGCCTCTTACAAGGGATACATGTTGGCTTTGGAAGGGTATACTTACTATTACTTACCAAGATTCATACAGAAAAATGACACAAATTGTAGGTACCTTCTATCATGCGTGGATATGGACCGTATGTGTGATATTGATACTGAACCAAATTCACCTACTAAACCAAGAGTCTGCCTTTTTTGGATTCTACAAATGGGTCCTGCCTCCACTGTCACTGTTCAGTATTAAAAGGAACCCTTCATAGAAATACACAGAATAGGAACATAGTAATATAAGCGTTTTGGACTGTTAGTGGGGGTAGGTTCCAGCATGTAGTAAAATATCTTTCTGGATTATATAGCAATGTGATTTTGAAGCAAAGTTTCTGAACATGTTCAGATGTTGCTGACCTAATGGTTACAGTAAATGTATGTAGATGTTAATGTCGCAAAAACGAGTGACACCAATAAATGAGCAATTGAAATTCCAAATAATGAAGTTTGCAGGCGACCAATTTTGGTTTTGGGAACATTGCAATTATTGTTGGAAAACAACAACAAAACAATAATTCCTTCTGAATTAATTGAATCATAGGATACATTATGACTTTCAAATTGCCTCGTTCTCCATCTCTTCATTTCCATTCTATCTTCCCTCAATCTGACCGGCCTCCAGTTTCCTAAAAGAAGGGATTCCATCACGACACTCGTCTCTTACAGAAAAATATCAATGTTTCAGAGACAGGTTATGTATCCCATAGGATTCATGTATGGTATATTTACCTACATTTGGTTGATTTATATGGTAAATGTAGGTAAATATACCACACATTGATGATATGGGTATGTAGACATACATTACATGAGTTAAAGATTTGGCCTTTCAGGCTTCTCAGTGACTACTCTGCAACCCTGAAAAGCCACACGTTTATGGGTGATTTTTTTGGAGCAATAAGGCAGCAGTTTTTCTGGCATTTTCTTACCAAACTACTACTGGTTGGTGGTGGTTTCAACCCAGTTGACACATATTGTATCGTCAAATTGGATCATCTCCCCAAGTGAGGGTGAAAATCAACACCTAGATTGGGAGATTAGTACTAACAGAACATACTACTAACAGTTTGCCGGAGTAGCAATTAGTAACCATCACAGAGTTCCAGCATGTTTGTAAGTGATTTGTCTTTGTCATGTTGACGTGGCTATCGCCGATGACGCACCTGTGAGCAACGATGCGATGAGAGCACATTGGCCACGCTGGCCACGGTGTCGGGCCTTGTAGAGCTGGGAGTTCTTGAGATGAAGCAGGAATTCATAGATAACAAATGTGGATTTCAAATTTCAATGGATTTCCAATCTATGATTTGTTGGTGATTCAAGTTTCAAGTGAATGGTTTACTAAGTTTAGGGAACCACGATTTTTTTCATTTTCAAACTTATGGCTCATATAACCACTTACATACAGATTACAGGCGTCGGGGAAGTTGAGCAATGCTCATCCCGACCCACAACGCAACAGCTGAAAAACCAAGCGGCTGATCACTGCGGACTGCTGCACAACGCAAGAGGGACAAGGCAAAGAGAGGCCTCGTCGATTCGTCGATCAGTCCCCAAAAAGTGGGCAATTTCTCACATCTTCACTGGTGGCAAGGTTTGGGAAGGGTTAAAGGTTGGGATTCCTCTTGAAAATTTGAAAAAACCACTCCTTGATTTCTGCACATATACCATTTTGTATCTAAATTTGTTGAACCTAAACATTTTGTTCCGTCAGACCGGACGAACTCGTCCTAAAATACTGTGGAGTAGGGAAAGGTGATATCATTGGTCACATGGAAAACATCGCCGGGAGGTTCTATATACATAAGAAAACAGCCACAGGTAGGTACTACTGTTGATGGTTCAGAAATCCGGCGTTCACCAGTTGAGGTTGGTAGTTTATCCCATTATTTATAGGGTTTTATACATCCAACCGGTGGTTGGCCTTGGGATTTCTCAACCATAAACATCAACATCTCCCATGGGTTCCGTGGGTTCCATGGCTTTTCCCCAACAAAAACGCTAAAATCAAAAACGCTAAACCAAACCGTTTCTAACCTGCAAGCCTTTGGGTCATTTTCCACTGAACCATGACTATCCCAAATGCTCCATGTGTATAGAATGTTTACCTACATTTTCATGGTTAATGTTTATGGCTTTCATGTATGTAAATATACTATACATGGAGCATACGGGTATTGGAGGAAGGTGTTTTTTTTCTGGGCAAATTTTCCTATAATTCCTAAACCTTAATTCTAAATATGGATTTGGGCGGGATTCCCGAAAACTAAAACACCATTTGGGGTGACCAACCGGCGGTGAATGGTCGCGTTTTGTAGAAGGTGGCTGTTTTTCTGGCCAATGAGCATTGATTCCCAGCCGCCTCAATCAGTTGGAAATCTTGTTGGGGAAAAAAAACTGATCCTTAAACGACGCCATATCTTTCTGGGGAGGTGAAAATTGCTTCAATGCATAAATATGAGGATGCATATATAAAAGAAAGGTCGCATATATAAAGGGTCGCATATATCCTCATATATAAAGATGAGGATCCAATCAATACCCATCCTGCAACTAGTACATGGAACTTCACAAAGAAATGCTTGTTTGTATGCTGATCTGGAAAACAACAAATTTATTTTTCAGATTCCAGGCGTCAGTAAGCCAACTTGCCATCCATCCATCCATCCATCCCCTCGCCATCGTTCCGCCTCTCAGGCTCTTCACGCAAGGCCAAAGCAGCCGCATCTTTTGCCATGGCAAAGTTTTGGTTGGAGAGTTCCTGCGGTCCGACAAGTCGAACTTAACTGAGTCCGGTGGAACGGATATAGGATCTTGCGAAAGGGTTGGGGGTTAAGGGAGGAGAGGTGTGTTTTCGTCCTTTTGGGCAAAAACATGTGTTTCAAGTTACTGATATTTGATGTATATATATATATATATAAATTGTAATTGAATCTATGAACAGTAATTAGTAATTACATTTATATTTAAGAAAAAATATACTGCACATGATGCACAAGAAAACATACAGCGCTCCTTCTATGGCTCAAAATTGGGCCTAACTAAGCAACCATGGAAATTCGGTCATCTTTGAATATGCACATATATGATGCAGTACAACATGATGGCTGACTCATCGTGGTTCATGACTTTGTCATAATAGAATATCCAACAATCCAAGTAGAAATATTATCCTCCCTGAAACTAACAGCAAAAGCCCCTGAAAATGGGCGGAATCCCAGAAGGAAACGATCGTCTTCCAACCCATCCATTTTCAGGTGCAATTTGTTACAGTAGTTTCAGGGAGTGCAATCATCATCACATTCAAATCACCGCCACCATCATTGATCCCATCATCCACCATTCTCCATGAATCATCTATGACACCAACATGGCTGGGTGTTTAGAAAAGCCTCCTCTACTTGCATCGAATGGCTCAAAATGCTTGGAGAAATACAGCCGCCAAACTTCTACACAACCCGAAATCTAACATAGATACCAAGAATGATGGTTTTTGAATCGCATCGCCTTGCAAATATGGCTATTTGGGGTATCCATGTTAGTTTTTCGGGGGTGTAACCCTTCTCAAATGCCAGCAAATCAAAAATTCCAAGGATCATCCGTAGCTCTCCCAACGACGCACTAGCTACAAGTAAAATGCCCCTGGGGATCAGTTTGTCGACCATTCAATAGTAATAGTCATATTCTTTTGGGAAGGACCATTATTTTTTAATATGGCCTTAATAGGGATTTATAAGTAACAATTCCCAGGCAAGTCTAAGGGACTACTTTTTCTTCAATGGTCTTGACTTCCAGGGATGTGAAAGGCCCCGTCCTTCAGCAATCGGATCAGCTCGTCCTTGTCAGCCGAATCCTCGAGCGCAACTGTCAGAATTTGTGTCAAATTGTTTGGCGCTGAATTCCCAAAATAGACCATTTTTGCCAATATTTGACAGGGGTACCTGGTGGGGTCACCTAATCTTGACACACATCCACTTACAAACACTCCCAATTTGTGGTTTCTTATGGTCTTTCCAAAACATCTCTGCCCATTCTAGAACATGACTTCCATCGATTTCTCCTTTCTCACCTTTTCCCGCAAAAACCACCAAATTACAAGGAAAAAAACAAAAAACAACTACCATGAAAACTCCCCACCCCACCAACCCAACAGCAGGTGCATCGGTCCAAAAAAAACGTCCATTTCCCACGGCATCCTGCAAGGCCACCATGGCTTTCTTCTCTGCAAAGATCCAATGATCTGCTCCCAACAAAGCCAATTCCAAAGCCTGCGAAGGCCAACTCTAATTCCCTCCCTAAGGGGTTACCCACTTAGGGGTTACCCAGTTAGCCAGTATTCCACACATTGAATAGCAGACAGAAACCTTATGCATATCTTATATATATATATATATACTTGTTGGGAGTTTTGTTGACAAGTAATCGATTGGAACAATCGGATCATTGATAATTGGACAACTTGCACCAAATGAACCATTGAACAATTATTGAACATACTGTTGATGGAAGAAATCCGGGTTTGTAGATAGTTTATCCCACCATTTACAGGGTTTAATACATCCGAGGTGGTTGTTTGGGATTTCTGAACCATCAACAGTATGATTTCATATAGGATACTTTAGGCAAGGAAAAAAAATTAACACTCCCCGCCACTTGAGTGACTCATTTAGAGGGAAAATACATCATCCCTGGCGACCATTATCGCTCCCCAAATATCACAGGGTAGAAGTTGGACCATCCTTTTCGATGTCTCATGGAGCCCGACGCCAACCGCGAAGCTCACCCCACCGCCACCTGGTCTAGCAATAAGACGCGGAGCCGTTCAACCTCCTGTAGCTTAGCATTTTTGGGAAGGCTGACATGGAAGGATTGGTGTTGTTAGCTACCTGAGCCACGAAAGAACCCCTCTTACTTTCCATTGAATCCTGGTTGCTTCATAGGAATATTTACAATGGCTAATAATATTCCCCACATAAGTATAATCCCCTATATACCCTAAACAACGAAGGTTTTTTTCATTGCTCACCCGTACCCTAAGAAAGTTTGAGATATTCAGTTTCTGGGACCCATACATCATCCAAGCACCTTAGCTACTCCAAAATCATTGGGTTTTGTTGAGTTCTGCCGTTTGCCATTTAGCAAAACGACCATGGGTCGTTTGCAATTGGACTATTTCATTATTTCTATATTTACGTATATAGAACAATGTATATAAACAAGATATGTATGTGTTGTCTGTATATGCGTCATTCCTACTTACCTCACTTTCAACAAAAACACCACCTGTTTATAAAAAAAAAGCAAGCTGACCTTATCATACTTACCCCCTTCCCTCCCCCCCCCAAAAAAACATGGAAACCTGGTGCATTTTCCAAAGTCCTAGAGTCCTGGACCTGGAAACTTGAAAACAAAAAATTGTCCCTAGATGCCCCTACAAACGACATCTACCCTGTGATTTTGAAGTTTCTAGGGTTTTTTAGCTCCTCATTTAATTTTTATTGGAAAATACATCATCCCTGGCAGCCATTATATAGTTCCCCCAATAACATAGGGTAGACATATATATGGCCCCCATGTGAAGGTCCACGTGGTAAACTCACCCCAAAAAAAACGCGGTCGTCACGTCCGCGGTCCTCCGAATCTGCCAGCGGATTGGCGATGTAGCGTTCCGAGACATCGTCCGTCAGTTCCTTTTGGAGGAGGCTGACCTGGTACAGTATTGAGTCTCCCAAGGGGGTGGAAAATTCACCGGGCATCGGGTTGGGGGAGTAGAAAACCCGGAGGAACCCGTTCTGTGCACCGTAACTTCTTGTAGATTTTTGGGGGGTTTGGGAAATTTCTGGAGAAAAGTTTTGGAAAGAATCTTTTAGGGAAGAAAGACATTTGAAGATCTTTTGCAACATCTACCGGGCACCAGCTATAGATGCAGTGATTGATTAAACTGTGGTCCTAGCGAAAGAAATGCTGAGTGTAGTGCTCCATGTCCAGGCCGCTATGAGTTGCAAATACGGTACTGGCTGCCCATTCTGGCTGGGGAATGTAGAGACCCCAAGCTCTAAATTGCTCTCTTCAAACCACCTCTTAGACATATGTGCATGTAGATAGACAAATATCATATATTTAAACCGTATTTATTTACTTGTTTATTGACTGACTTACTTATTTCTTGCACACACACAAATATGTATATATATATATTGATTATGGACAGTTTTGCTCGTTGGATTCAGGCAAGGGGGAGACCCTTTCTGTCAGGGAACTGGTGTTGGAATCACATTTGACGAAAGCTCAGCAGTGAACAACTTTGCTTATCGGACGAAAATATATCGCCTTGACAAAAAGTCAACAACAACAACAACAACAACAACAACAACAACAACAACAACAACAACAACAACAACATCAACAACAACAACATCAACAACAACATCATCAACAACAACAACAACAACAACACCAACAGCAACAACACCAACAACAACATCAACATCATGATCATGATCATTATCATCAACAACATCATCATCATAATCATCATCATCATGATCAACATCATAATGATCGTCATCATGATCATCATCGTCATCATAATCATGTTCATCATCAACAACATCATTATGATCATAACAAGCAACAACAGAGCAACAGCAACAGTAGCAGTATGATATGACAAACATAAGACTCATATGAGGGAAAATGTAACATGATAATTTGCCAGTGGCGCCGGACCTGAACTTGTATCTCAGCAAGGGGAAAATAATCTAAAGCAAACAAAATGGGGATCCAAACCTGAACCAGCTCAAAAAAAGAGTATAGAACTGGAAACCGTTGATGTCATTCATTGTTCCTATGTTGTTTTCCATCTTGTCTTTTTCCTGAAGAGACGACATGTTCACCCACTTTCCCCACGGCAAAAACGCCCCCTGTCGCCCTCTTCCGCCCCCTCCCCGAGACCTGTCTCAATTGCACACAGGTCACTGTGGTCTCAGCGTTTGAAAAACGACCAGCAAAACCAGCAAGACCAGCGAACAAAATCCGATGAATCTAAAGGTGTCCCCACATGACCCAAGATGACAGATGTTTCCACCAACCGCAAGGGTTTGGTTTACAATCATTTGGAGTGTCTATACAAAAACACCATCAATAAACCCCTTCACCTTCCGAATCTAAGGTTTTGATCCAAAAAAAAAATGTTAGGCACAGATTCTGATGATTTTGGGTATCCACCTCTCCATGGTGCAATCGTTTGCTGGCAGCTACCATTTTCTCTACTTCCCGGCCTGATGGAGTAAATACATCACTGTCTGCCGTGCCTGTGCAAAAGGCCACGGAGTTGACCCATAGTGATCATGAATCAAATTGGATCATCTCTGCAATTTTGGGGAGTGTACATGAACTTGTTTGAAGCAAACAGAACCAAACTAATGAATGATGATTTGCTGTGAGAAAATTCAACTTCATCAGAATTCATCGTACACAATCTGCAGACTTGCCTATGATGTCTACGATCTACTCCAAATCTACTCCAGGTCCAAGTCATCTAGAGTGATGTTCAGGAAACATTCTCCCAAGCACCGCACTCGTGCGCAAAAGTCTCAGAGCTCACATACAGTTGAAAAAAAAAACAACAAAAATAAAGACAGCTAGGATATCACTTCAAAGCTAGTCCCAAGTATCCCCCCAAAAAACTAGATAGTATATATCTGGTAGGTGCTTGAACCCCCCACCTTGTTGCTCATTTGCTCGTCATTTAGGATCCGGAAAATAGTCATCCGTTGCTCATTTTAAGCTCACCACGGATTTTTGCGCACTATATAAGCCAGGCTGGGGGCGTGCCACCCAACGCTGTATCATACATATAGATATATATATATATATATATATCCATTAAATCCTTGTCTAATTTGTGCACCTTCCAAACCTTCTTCCATGGATGATAATTAAGTGATGCCCCCAAACAACCAAAAAACACGCGCCTTAGAGTGCCATGGTAACTGCCTGTTGACAACCAAAAATTTGTGGAAGTCGTCATGGGCTCCCAAAAAAAAAGGTGGCTGGGGGACAGTACCTGGATATGATATATGCCAAAATACAGTACCTGGGTCAGTTGGGTTCTAGGTATATATGAATTATATGAGTCGCAATATAACCCCCCTTTTAAAAAAATAACGGATGTCACCTGAAAAGCGGACCATTTCAAAAGGAAAATAGTCTTCCAACCATCATTTTTCCGGGACATATTAGTTTTCAGGTGGTATTAGTTATTTATAGCACTAAAAAGGGCCACAAATGTAAGTACATACATAGATGGGAGCAAATATTGCCCCTAGGGATTCAGATTTTGCATATATACTTATTTGGCTGTTGGCAGGAGCTGTCTGTACTGTGTTCGTGTGGGGCATGTGCAGATAGATAGGAGAAGATAGGATGGGATAGGACAGTTTAGGATAGGATAGGATAGGATAGGATAGACAAATGGATAGATAGATATGCATTGCAAACATAGATAGATGGATCGATTGATAGATAGCTAGATGGATAAGTCGATTGGTTTCAAAACTGTCTGGGGTATATGATACTCATTCCCCAACCTACAACACTACTGAAGTTACATCTACATGAACCACCAAATTTGCTGTCTTCACCCTGAGATATCACAAGATGAAAAATCAGAGTGGTCTCGCAAGAAGAGCCTTTTCAACTCCTTGAATCACCCTTTTATTTCCCCCCATCTTGCCATTTCACCAACTTGGATTTTCCTGAAATAAAGAGGATTTCCCTTCCAAAACTCTGCCTTTTGGGAGCCCTTCCAACTCGTGTTTTTGGTCGCGAGCATCGCTTTTCTGGTTGGTGCTTTCGACCCGATCAGAAACATATGATCGTCAAAATGGGTTCATCTTCCTCAATTTTTGGGGTGATAATAAAAAGTATAAGTTGCCACAACCCAGATTATATTGTATATTGATTGATCAAAAAAGGGATCCTTTTTTAGTGGTTTATCATAATCCCCCCCATGACTCATAACTGGGTATATACCCACCTGGGGAAAAGGGAAAATCATCTTCAAATATGCCTTATCAGGGGGATATGTTAATTCCCTGAAGGGGTAGATTTTCCGTGTCCTATATGGATGTTTCCGAAAATAGGGGTACCCCCAAATCATCCATTTTAATAGGGTTTTCCATTATAAACCATCCATTTTGGGGTACCCCTATGTTTGGAAACACCCATATGGATTTCCACCACCCAGTTGTTCATCAGATTTTCGGCACCTCTCGGGTTTGGGAAACTGCTCTAAACTCGTCGCGCACTTGGCCAAGAGCGTCAGCAGTACTGCTGGCCTCGAAAAGTAGCTGGGAGTGGAAATAAAACAACAAAAAAACAGCTTGTGTAAGGATTGTATAAATAACAAAAGCCATATAAATTAAAGATCATTATGAACCAACCACAAATTTCATGTAATGTTTACTAATTCCTGTATGTTTGTTTGTTCTAAATATGATGTTGTTGCAACTCTTCTAGATTGTGCTTTCAACCCATTTTGAAAAATATGATCATCAATTTGGATCATTTCCCCAAGTAGGGGTGAACATCAAAAAATTAAAACCAACACCTAGTTCCGCAATGTCTATGGGTTTTATGTTTGCTTTTTCTATGGATCAACAGATCGGACCCTTTCCACCCTTACCTGCTGCGGTAGCACAGGAGTCGGGCCTCGGCGGATGGGTTTTGTCGTTGACACCCTACCAACCATGGGTTTTTAGGAGAGAATCAGAGGATCATGTCGTTTTTTACAAGCAAATGGGCCAATGTTCTTCTGGACCATGACCGGAGGTTTGTCCAAGACAGTTACAGCACATCCCGATATCGCACACCCCAGGCAATCCCCTAGCCAACTATGAAGGGAATCCCTTTGTAGCCTGTTGGTAAAAGCTTAGGGGTGTGCTCCAAAGGTGTGTTGAAACAACCTTAGAAACATAGCTGGCTGGAATATCCCCGATGTTCAATAGGAAATTCGCATCTTGAATCCGGGTGCATGTTCCAGCTATCCGCTATCTTAGTCAAGGGGAACTCTTAGTAAGCTTCGTGAATTGGTCTCTCAACTTTTTACCATATTATCAGTTTCTGAATTGGGATAAGTTGTTATCATTTGTTTTTGATATTAGAAGATCTATTCAAGATTTTGCAAAATCTGGTCGAAACCTTAGGTGTATAAAGTTTGAGATCATTTAGGGCTGCCTTTATTTTGAGAGACATCTAGAACGATGCCAAAAAACAGAAACGACATTTACCAGGTGATTCAAAGTGACCTTTTCATCCCCTAGTTGGAGGTCACTTAATCCCTTAAAAGGGTCACTTAACCATCCCAAAAAGGTCACAAGGAATTGCCAGGTATACTCTTCAAATATCTGATCTGTCAATCCTCTATGGTGACTCTGAATTTATTGTTCTACTGAATCACAGAAACAGCTGAGCCACGAAAAAAAAAAAAACGGCCTTACCTTCCATTAAATTATAGTGGTTGTTTAATAGGAATCCGTATATAATGGTTTATGACATTTTATGAAATAATCCCCACATAACTGGGTAGTGTAATCTCCAAAAAAACCCTCAACAACCAGTGGTTCTTTCATTGCTCAGCTGTTTAACAATAGTTTAACCTGCAATGGTCAATCTACATGACTATAGCCTCTAGCTAAAAACTCTCAAGCTCCCCAAAAAACAATGCTTGGAATACTAAAATTGACCCAATCTGGAGTCCGTGTCAAGTACCTTGAAGACATGAACCGGGTCAACTAATCTGGGTACATCTACCCAAGTGATTTAGTTGTTTATGCTTTTGATAGGATCTACATAGGATCCACTGACTTGGGAGGTTATATCTTGTTTGGGGGGAGTTCATTTGTTTAAAGATGTTTTTATCAATATAGAATAGATCGTGTAGAAAAATCACCGCCCAGTTGACAAGAGTTTTTACAAACATGATCTGCTTGTCAAATTGGATCACCTCGTGCTGCTACTTGAGCTTGTTTGGAAGCATGTCATTGTTTTTGATTACCCGATTACCCTTCCTGAAACTAACAGTTCGCACATGAAATTTGATGGTTGGAAGACTACCCTCCAGGAAATTAACATATACCACCTGGGGAAAGGGAAAATCATCTTCAAAATGGACTTTTCAGGGGATATGTTAGTTCCCAGCAGGGTACTTTTCTTTTGGGGCCCTCGGCCAATTTTCAGGTGCTTTTACTGCGATTGTTTCAGGGAGTAACTTGCCTTCAATGGTGGGTAACTTGCCCGTACAGTTGATGGGTCCAGCATCCTCCGGCATGTTGATATTGGACATGTCAGAGATATTCTGCAAAGTATAGTATTTCATATTAATAGACTTTAAGTATCCCAACAGGTGCCGGATCTTGTCCATCAACAGCATCTTAAAAGACCAGGTTATGGTTACCCCAAGCGGCTACTCGTTCAAGCTAGGAACAATGAGTTCCAAGGTCATCGAGACGGCTTGGCGACATAAGAAACCATTGCCCGCACGGCGCCTGGGGGAATTTTTTCACTTGAGAAATTGTGAGGAGTTGCGAAGCTAAGATTTACCCTCCCTAGAACTAACAGTTCGCACCTGAAAATAGGCAAAATGGCACCAAAAGGAAAGGATAGTGGGCCCCAATCAGGCTCAGGGAGGGTAATGAGAGAAACAAAAACAGATTCACTGAAATGTCTTGAAATGTGATATCGACAAACTATATAAATATCTGCAGATAAGCCCTTGGATACTATACTTTCATGGTATATTCAGTATATTTGTATATATATGCACGGAAAAAAAAACTACTTCCAGTAGTTCATATGATCAAATAAAATATGTGCACAACTAATAGATAACCAAACATCATCGTAAAAACCCGGGGTTCAGCTTGCAAAGGAAACTCATCCGGGTGGTGACCATCCCTTTGGCAAACCCATTGGCCCATCATTGATGGCAGTTCAGATACCACGTTGGTGGTTGAACCAACCCCTTTGAAAAATATGCTCGTCAAATTGGATCATTTCCCCAGGGTTCGGGGTCAAAAACAAAATATTTGAGTTGCCACCACCTAATAAAATCATATAAGAGGTATCTAATCTTCCAGACTTTCCAATCCCTAAAAAACATCAGGAGCTACGGTTGATGGAAAAAATCGTTCACCACTTGTGGTGCCCGAAACGGTTTTGAAACTGCTATAAAAACAACATTTCGGGCATCATATGCGGTGCAGTATTTTTGCCATCAACAGTATGATGAAAAATAGCCAGGGCTAACCTGGGCAACCACGGGTTCCCTTGCTGGAAATCCTAGTGGTAGTGGTTTTGAAACGCCGCAAGATCATTGAGCCACAGAGAGTTCCGTATCTGCTCTATTTAATTTGAAAAAGCTACGTAGTACAGACCTTTAAATCGTAAAATGATATTGACATATCGATTATGTGTATATGTATATATTATATAGATGTATGGATATGGGATGATATGGGGATGTGTCAAAATTAGGAACTCACACGACATCGCGCATTTTAGTAAAAAAAACAGTAGATTCTAGAGCCATTTTAACTCACATCTCTATTTTTAGTGGTTGTTCATCCATCTCACTGCTGCCCCAAAAAAAACTGACTATATAGTTGGAGGTTGAACCAACCCCATAGGATAAAATGAGTCAAATTGGATCATCTCCCCCAAGGGTTCGGGGTGAAAATTCCAAGAATATTTTGAAACTGCCACCACCCAGCTGAGTATCCCGAACGCACAATCCACAGCAATCACACACTCATTTGCTGCGCCAAGAGTGGCCTGTGATGTGGGGATGTGATGGGATGTGATGCTGGGAGCCCCGCATTTTCATCCCGAGACTCTCTGACTGGCCTCTATATATTTAATATCATAATTTTGTCTACATACTGCACATTTATATATTTGGGGGGTATATGGTCTAAACATACATATATTTCATATTGTATATCAATTATATGTACAACATATTACATGCATATCAAAAAAATCCAAGGCGTGCAGCGTATCCATCCAAAAGCCCTCTGAAATCCTCTGTTAAGTCTCCCCAACCCTCTGGGCTGGCTTGGTACACCTGAGAAGCAAAGGTCACCGTCGCGAATCGGAGGTGCCTGGAAAAACATCATTGGAAGGACAACCTTGTTGGTTAAAGTGAAAATTACATCTCTAAGAAACATAATCAGTTTGTAAATGGAGCATTGTTAGGATGAAATTTGTAAGACTTTCACAAAAATTCACAAAAGCTTCTTTCTCATCTACCCCGTTTTTAGCAACCCCTTTTCATATCTTTGACTACCATCTTTTAATGGACCATTTGCTTATGTTTCAGCACCCCAATGATCGCCCAAACTCACGGGAAATTTTTCAGTGAACCCAAAGATACCAGAGGACTTGTAGTAAGGGTTTTTGTTGCTTGGAGTATGGCTTCAATTTCCAAGCTTTACATGAAGGGCATGATCATGACCCTCTTGCCCATTCGAAAGTCTCAGATTCGTTTATGTTGTCTATCACATCTTCAAAATATATAGGTAAATCAGGTAACATAGATATACATACACCAAAGGTGTAGGCTCTAGGGCATGATAGTCTTGTGTCAAGTCCTGCATTGTTTTTTTCTCATGAATTTCTGGCGGCCGACCTATCAGATCACTAGATATGGGTGACATATGATATCATGGTTTGATGAATCAGCAACTGGAACTCTTCGGGTGGATTATATATATCCCCAAGTCAAGTTTAAGGAAATACCGCAAGGAAACAACCCTCCATTGCCACCCCAGTCAAGGAAACAACATAAAATGTGCAGTGGCTCTTTGGGTGATGCTTTATATATATTGTTCACCCCCGTGACCAGATCTATTCATGTAACATCAAAATCAAATTGCTGTAGTTCACAAGACTGGAAATTCTGCAAATAAACCATGTCCACTGAAGCCAAATGAACGACATTTTACAGTTGCCACAAGACCTAAATCGACCTAAGATGTAGGAGGCAGCTATGATAAGCTATGACAAACTGTGAATGTCGATCACAACTGCCATGATGTATTCTGGACAAATCACACATAATTTCGAAGCCTGTATTGGGTTTTTTTCTGTTGGGTCATTCCAGAATCCACTACTATATACATATTAGATCACATGGGTGTTTCCAAAAAATAGGGGTATTTCCCCCAAAATCATCCATTTTAAATATGCTTTTCCATTGTTTATAAACCATCCATGTTTGGGGGCCGTTTCTCCCCTAGTTTCTTGGAACCATCCAACTGGGCTCTCCCAACGGCATCACCGAGGCCTTGGAAACCTCACCCGATCCATGGGTGGTTTTTTGTCCCAACTAAATGAAGCGTGAGAACTTCTTCCAACGGATTGATGTTGGATGATTTGTTTTGATGGAAAAACACGGTTGTCGGTTGTCATTTTTTTTTCAGAGTTCCAGGTTTTGTTGAGGATGATCTTAGATCATCCCAGAGGTATCAGCGTATCGGCATGTACAATACGTATCAATACGTTGAAGAACATTACTACATCTTGATCATAGTGTTCCTCGACATGCAAAGTGACAATCATCATAGTGAAGCTGATTGAATTTGTGTATGTAAAGTACACCAGTTTAAGGTCCCATGACTTGCCAAGATGATTAACCTGTGGTCACCAATTGAGGGTCACACGTTGAGACGATGGCGCAGGAGTACCTGACGGAAAAATCTTCAAAACATCTGGCTGTTAGTCTGGAGTTCAATATCTTGGATGTTTCCTTGTTCCACAAGGCAGTTGTTACGTGGATAGTGAAAATTAACTTATAGGGCCCCTGGACTCTAAACAGCAACAAATGATTGTTCGACGATTGGGTCATAGGACAAAGGCAATCAATTACACCAAATGAACATCACTGTGTTCCTGGGTGACTTGTAATATTTCGCCTGAAAATATGGAAAACCTCACAAATATATTCACCCAGACTTGGGATCTTCCGGTATCCACCAGGATTGCACAATTACTTATCATAGTGTTTAAGGTTTAGGGCTCAAAATATCTCATGTGTTGTTCAAATGCGTCAAGCCACGCTTAGTTGAGGTAGCTCGTATATACTCACCATTTCGTGTAGAAAGCAAACACTCATAGAAACAGCAGACCTTTTCATTGTCTCATCATCTCTGGCAATCTGCTGTACTTGTAACATAGCATTGGAACATACCTAACTAGTCATCTTTAAATGCAAATGTTGTTGAAATTACGCAGACTTTGCACGTGCCTTTTTGTAGAATCTATTCAGCTGTTCGAATACGCATCCTCTAATTATTCAATACGGCAATACGCATTTAGTTTCAATCTCGATTAATGGAAACAACTGAAAGAATAAATCAATATAATTGAAAAAACATGCTTAAAGAATTATTCTACCCTAAGAATCCTGACTCCTCAAAAGTGGCTATTTTGAGGACCTTTTTTCCACCCGTGCTATACAGCTTTGTTCAAGCCCTTTTTAAGAAGGTCCCTGCTGATTCTTAGGGTTTATATGATACATATATATATATATATGATAAATCATCTCGGCAGCCAGGTTTTTTTTTGAAAAAAAAAAGCCGCTGGGCACCAGCTGTGCAAAGGCAGTCAAGATGGCTGGAGGAAAACGATCTGCCACATCCAAACGCAACCTTGTGGCTGCAAGGTTGCCAACCGTTGTAACGTGGTACAGCAAAAATAAACCTTAGTTATAAATGGGATTATAATCCTTTTAAAATGGTCTAAAATAAATGGGTATATAACTGGGTGGAAAAAAAAACTATTATAGGGAGTTATGGGACAGCATTTATATAAGTGGTAGCCATGGCTGGGTTGGGGATGAGATCTTCAAACAAAATGAAACCATCAGGGATGATTATCTCTTTCCTGGCTTCATAAATCATCCTTTGGATGACACTGGCATTAGTCACTTCGGAACAGTTTCTTTGATGCAAAAAATTACCCATAGGATCCATGTATGGTATATTTACCTACATTTGGTTGATTTCTGAGTGTAGGTAAATATACCATATACAGATCCTATGGGTTAGGAATGACTCACATGTTTTGTGGACCCGGGATGAATACGAACAAGGAACTCTCTGAACCTATAGTCTTCAAGGAATTATCTCTGACGCTAGCGGCTAGTTTGGGGGGTTTTCCAACTGTACCTATAGTGACCATAGTCAATTGTGGCCCTTGTATTATATTTTTTTCGGCTGCACTAAGGGTATTTTGCGGGTTTGAAGCATCATGCAGGAGGTTATCTAATGTCACTATCAATTGTCGAGAGTAGGTCAGGTTGGATGTTTTTCTCCTCGTTTCAACAACAGTGCAGGATTTATATCCAACTTGGAGGAAACGTTCAGATGTGGTCAACCTTCAATGACATGTAAGCTGTGAAAAATTGATTCAAATTGCTGCAATCCAAGTCTTTATGAGCAAATTGTAACGAAATTCACCTACTGCTACCAACATGTATAAATCATGGAAGTTAAACATGTATCTTTCCAACACAAGTTTCCTGTATCTGTATCAGGCTATTTTAATCTATTTTCCACTTTACATTTAAAGAAAGACTGTAGGCACCACCCTCAATGTGTCTCCCAACCATCCATCGTTTACTCCGAGGGACTTAAAACTCCGCAGGCCGTACGAGTCAAATTCCTGTGGAAAGTCTTCGGCGTCAAACCAAAAGGTTGGAAGGTTGCAAGGTTGGTATATTCATCTACATTTTTGGTTGGAGAAATGGTAAAGTATGATATGGTAAATGTAGGTTTCAACCTATCTAGTTGGTGGTTGAGTTGCCACCCATCTGGAAAAGATCTTCGTCAAATTGGATCATCTCCTCAGGGATTCGGGGTGAAAATTCCAAAAATATTTGAGTTGCCACCACCGATTGGAATTGTTCATAGGATGAAAACTTCCAAATTGTGTTTTGTTTATAGTTTTATGGTTTGTCTCAGCCTTCAAGAAGTGGTTGGGATGTTTTTGCTGCTTGTGTTCCTGGGAACGTTGTTGATCTCGGCTGTCCGCGGGGTCTTGTTGCATACAAAAACTCATGCCATCCATGTTTGGTATATGTATTCATAATTAGAAATCTTACGTACTTTTCTCGGCTTGTTGAACCGGGATTCGGCTCAATGGAGGGTCTCCACATGTGGCAGCACTGAGATGAACAAAATGAAGTCACATCTTCACCAACGAATGGGTCCATTTTTTCTCAACAGACTCTTTGTGTGCCCATTCCAAAACCAAAGGAGTTTTCCATGGGGGAAAAAACAATCCCTAGGCATCAATCGTCATATTCTCAGCTGATGATTGGGGTGTCCTTCAGCACCGAAACGAAAAGCATAGGTCATTTAGGTTCCATGAAACCATTCTCAGGTTCGGTGAGCCAGGATCCCGTGGGGAATTGGCTCTTCCTAAGGGTTTTTTCCTCATCTAAATTCCGTCGTCCAACGATGGGTTGACATCCACGGTATCCCCGTCCTCTTCCGGAGCACAGCGTTCACAGAAGGTCTCGAATAAGGGTGGCCAGGCCTTCTTCCTGGGGATGACCGAAGAATCTAGGAATACACGAATCATTCGAAATGAAATGGTAGATTTAGATATATAGAAATGTTGAAATAATAATTGGTGACATTTGGATATATGGGATTACACTCCCAAAAAACTAAGATGGATACACAAAAGTCGATGGGCCGGATGGAAAAGGTAAATCCCTTTAAAAACATGGCAATTTTTGGTATCCATGTTTGTCTTCGCGGGTGTACCTTTTCCTCCCATAAGGAATCATGGTCCAGTGAAAAAATGGGTCGGTCCCTGGAAGATGAGTTTATAAAAGTCTCCCAATTTGGGGCCATATCTGCACTTCCCGAATTTGTTGGAAAAAGAGTATGCAGCCGTTATTAAGGGTTCATTTATAACTGGTTGAACCAACCCCTGTGAAAAAATATTAGCTCGTCAAATTGGAAATCTTCCCCAGGTAGGGTTGAAAATAAAAAATATTTGAAACCAGTTTATAATATGGGTCGGGTGAAGGTAATAAAAGGGAGGGTGGAGGATCCCATGATACAAGCAGATGGAACATATCCTGCAGAAAGTTCGAGATTGTCCATTGACTGTAAGTAATCCTTTGGTACCACGCATCCACAAAAAATACACTTAAAAAAGCTTCAGCATCCCAAGTGGTGCTGTTTTCTTTCTATCAACATCATCCTCAGAAAAAAAAAAGAACCGACACCCAAAAAATAATCCTTGTCATTCAAGCACTATTCTATGTTCATGAGCCACTTACCAAAATGCTCTTCCAAACAATCTGATAAATCTTGAAACACCTATACTTTCAGGTTTAAATTTATATAACTCTACCCTGTTGACTTCCAAGGCATTTCCCCCCTTTATCCCAAACAAACGTAAACGACCTGACTCCAAAACGACGAACCACGACTCCAAAGGGGTTCGTTGAGTCCCCTCACCAGGCGTGAGCACCAAAGTCATTGGCACCCAGAGCTGCCTTGTTTTTTGGAGGCTGAGAATCGATCATGGGGTGAAAATATGAGATTGTTAATTTTGGCGGGGTTTAGGAAATGTCAACAGAAACCACCAGGATACCCTTTCCTGGTGGGGAACCTGACCTGCAAAATTCGAAGTTGGAGTGAAAACGTCACAGCATTTTGGGTGCTGTAGTAATTAGACACACCCTCCTGTGGTGGTAAGGGTAATGTGAGGGATCAGTCCTCAGTGTAAATTCACGAGTCACAGAAGCCTCTCTCATCAAATGTCTTGGGAATCATGTGTATATATTCCAATGTCTGAAATAGGGTAATTTGGCATAGATTCCTACCAATTCGCCATCTCTCAAATGCCCGGAAATTTCACAAATCTAAGCAAGAATCGGTCATACTTCACCCAAAAATAAAAAAACACACTTCCTTGGGTACCAAACCGTACAAAGCTTGATGCGCAACAGGGCCAATGGCAAAGGATAGTAGGCACCAATGGGCCTCAGCATGTGTCGTGCAGTGATGGCATTGCTCTTTATCCTGCAGAAAACAAAAAAGTTTTTGCTATGGATGATATATGATGTTATGGATCTCAGCTGAAGTCAGGATTGTCTTCTGGAGACCCTATCCGTGTAAGGATGCAACGATCTGTTTATATGCACGTATAAAAAAACGCACATATATATCTACACTATACACACATATACATGAATTTAGGTGTAAAGTGTATGTATGTATGTATGTATGTATGTATGTATGTATGTATGTATGTATGTATGTAAGTATATATATAGGAGCCAAGAAACTTTGATACCGGATACCCATATACGTACTCAGTCAAATAAAAGGTAAACATTAAATGCAGTATACAAACATTGCAACATATTATGTAGGAATTTAGTATATGAAATTTGCATGTTTATACAGGTACTATACACAGCGTAACTCGAGCAACATGATCTTTCCTGAACCTAAGCAAATCTTCCCATATCTGCAAAGGGTGCCCGGACGAGCTAGTTGCACTCACCGAGGAGACACCTCCTTTGCTCTCCTTTCGGATCAACGGAAGTATATAGGGATCCTTGTAATCACACCTGTATAAGTACCTTCCCGGGAACGATCACATATCCCCTACCGCACTTTTAAAGATTGGATCATTCCCTTCAAATATGTTACTTCCCTAAGCTAAATCACAACAAACATCTCTATATATATAGTGCATAGAAAACCCCAAACCATGCATGGTCACAGAACCAATTCTATCAAATTGCCAGGCACAGATCCTAGATGAAGCCAGTTGGACCGCGGCACCGATCCGTTCAGTGAAAAAGAACCTATATTTCCTTAGTGGATACATATATCTTTGTATATACCCATGACGGATCCATGGGACTGGTATATTTACCTACAGTTACCATATATAAAATCAACCAACCGTAGGTAAATATACCATACATGGGATCCTCTGGGATATATAATATATTTACATATAGACATTGGCTAGCTTTCCCATGCAATTTAGACACCTTCGGACTTCCAGCTAACATAGCTAACCGGTAACCCTTTCCCTTGACAATCTTACACCGGGACCCCCCAATCTCTCACCGGTGTCGTCTCCTCCCAGCCGTCAAAGTACCTATATTTTCCAACAGGGATGAAGCAGTATGAACCAAGGTGAGAAACTGGTTCAACCTACCCATGGGAAAATCACGGGGGCAACATATGCAGTAGCAATGAGTAGCACTGACTTCTGGTTGGTGGTTTCGATTCAACCCCTTTGAAAAATATGATCGTCAAAATGAGAATCTTCCCCAAATAGAATGAAAACACAAAAAATGTGGAACCACCACCTAGGCCTGTTTTGCATCATTCCCTCCCATCTGAGAACGAAGCATCAAAATGGAGAATAACAAGTACACAACATCGACGAGAAGTCATGTCTGGCGTCCACCTTTGTTTACAACTGAGTGTTGCTTCCAACACATAAAACGCTTCTACAAGAAAATCCTCACTGAAAATGCCGCCCACAACAGTGAAAAAAAACATTGAACTTTCTGAGACCTGAGACCTGCTCAGTCACAAAAACATCACAAAAGCCTCTCATTCAACCAAATAACACCCACAAAGAAACACCTTGCTTTGTACTCTCCCAACGCTCATGTCATCTTTTGAATGATATCTTACGGCGGCCCCAGATAGGTTAATATCCATTGGATCGTCTTGACAGGCGCACATGGTGGCAAAACAGTAGTTGGTGTTGGGTTTCAACCCAACAATCTCGACCAAGTCTTGACCCGCCCGTCGGCACCCTGAGTGGTGGCATGGGGATAGTGACGGCCATGCGATGAGTTATGGTCTTTGTGGGGGATCCAAGTGAAGTCTAAGATGTAAACTTCGAGAATTTGGCAACCAGATTTTTTGAAATCAAATGTTTGACTATTTTGCATAGTAGCTATGTGGTTGGGGAAGGCTGTTGAACAGTTATACTCATACTCTTCCCAAATGAACGTAGATGTACGTATGTCTATCTCAGACACCTCGATGGTTCGGTGCAACACGACCCCGCCTTACACCTCGAGCTTTTTACACTCAAAGGCCCTTTACACCTTACAAAGAAACGCTTATTTACGCCTTTTAGGCCTTTTAGGCCAGAAGCATTCTACAACACGCGCCTTTTCCACCTACTCCTACCACTACCACTACCACTACTGCTACTAGTGTTGCTGTCGCAGAGATTTTCCAACAAAAATTCCTTTGACAAATACATTGATCATGTATCTAACATTTACTACAAAAGATCTCAACAAAAATACATGCAGAATCACATTGTAACCAGGAATCCCCTGCAATAAATGTCTAAACAAAAAACAGCTACGGCTATTAACACTAAGGCCTATAGCATTGCTAAACTGCTAAACCAAGCTACCTGTACCTAGAAGATCACGATGCATGTCGGAGACGCTGGTACCAACTCCGGCCGCTTTGCCAAAAACCATGCCTCGGTGTATGAGGGCAGGGATGACATTTCCTACCCAGTTAAATAGGGATTATAATATGTAAACCATGATAACCTTGGATCCCTATTAAACAACCAGTATAATGGTAATATACCTTCTATACTTGGAGGATCATCCCAGTTAGTAGGTGATTAGATTTATCAGCCGTTTACTAACTATGGTTATTAACCAAGTACTAACTGGGATGATCCTCCAAGTACCTGAACATCTTTTATTTTTGCTTCTTACAACTCAATACAAAGGTTTTGTACTTTGATTTGCAGTAGTATATATATATTAAATCAAATCATTTAAGATTGCAAAGTATCTGGTCAAAGTATTTTATATATTTCACCCTGATGTCCTTGAAATAAGGGGATTTCCCTTACTAAGCGACCATTTGGGGTGAAAAACTCGTGTGAGGTCGCTATAATTTGACCAGAGTATCCCAGTCTCCAGTGCCATCGGAAAAGGGATGCAATTGAAAATTACAGCTCGATTTGAAAAGTGTATCCCAGAAGGATCCTATCTTTACCTACATGAATGGTTGATTTGTATGGTGAATGTAGGTAAATATACCAGTCCCATGGATCCTATGGGTACGGGTATTTGTTTGATGCACACATATAGCTTGTTCGTTTTTCACAAAGTAATCAGTCCGTGGCAACTTTCTGTCATTTTACTTTCATAAGTTGTCTACTTCTGCATTGCAAAACGTCTTTCTGGTATCATCTTGCAAAATCAAATAATTCAATTCTTCCCTTAAATTTCAATTTGGAGCTGGGGGAGAAGCATAGATACATTAATGATTATATAGCTATAACAGTTATTAAGTTTTATGCTGTTATATGCATAATATTCATAGNCACACACACACACACACACACACACACACACACACACACACACACACACACACACACACACACACACACACACACACACACACACACACACACACACACACACACACACACACACACACACACACACACACACACACACACACACACACACACACACACACACACACACACACACACACACACACACACACACACACACACACACACACACACACACACACACACACACACACACACACACACACACACACACACACACACACACACACACACACACACACACACACACACACACACACACACACACACACACACACACACACACACACACACACACACACACACACACACACACACACACACACACACACACACACACACACACACACACACACACACACACACACACACACACACACACACACACACACACACACACACACACACACACACACACACACACACACACACACACACACACACACACACACACACACACACACACACACACACACACACACACACACACACCACACACACACACACACCACACACACCACCACCACCAACCAACCCAACCCAGCCCAACCCAACCCAACCCGAACCAACCCAACCCAACCCAACCCAAACCAAACCAAACCCAACCCAACCCAACCCAACCCAAACCAAACCAAACCAAACCAAACAAACACTGACGACAACGCGTTCTGGAACAGTGGAGACTGATCATTGTCACATTCTATGAAATCGTGTCATGGCTTTCGCTCAAAGGATCCCTAGGACCTTGCTGGAAGTTCATGACATCAAACACCCATCGCACATCGATGAATCTCTTGTTTTCAGAGATAGAAAAAACAAATCCTCTTGCTTAAAAACCCACAAAAACACAATGTGTTTCAATGTTATGTTTATCTGGTTGACAGGAAACCGTGTGTGTTTGCATTCCTGTTTATCCAGGTCTTAAAAAAGAGTTGAGCGAGCGATTCGTTCAGCCCATGAAAAAACAAGAAGCTGCTGTCTCCACATCTTTTTTCGTGCCTGCTTGTCAGGATTGAGATCTTCTGCAATGGGCCACATAGGCCTTGGGATTTTTTTGGATGCATAAGAACCCCTCTCCAAAGGAAGTCTCCAACAGAGATTGTTTGATCCGAAAGATCGGTATTGGCCCAGATTTATTTAGTCACATATGAACTTCAAAGAGGTGAATAGACTCACTCTCCCAGACATTTCCAGGTCTGCGTCTCGAAACATTTGAGCAATGAAAAAGACTCTCTTACTTTCCATTATACTGGTTGTTTAATAGGGATCCTTATAATGGTTTGTTATAATCCCTATATAAATGGGTAGTATAATCCCCTATATAACCCAACCAACCAGGGTTTTTTTCGTTGCTCATTTAGTAACTAAGCTCTACCAGTCGTCCTATGGCCCTTTCGGGCACGAACCATAACTCCTTTGGTGCTCCCGTACCACCACATCCACCCCAGAAATAAGGATTTAACAAAACCTTTATGAAAACCCATGAAGGTGTCCCTTAATAAGGCCCCCATAATGCGAACATCATCATCATCATCATCATCATCATCATCATCATCATCATCGTCATCATCGTCATCATCATTGTGAGGTGCTATGGGGGTGGTAGAGATTGGATTGCTGACATGGGTGCTATGTCCAATATCAAAAGGGAACTTCACTTCATCCCAAATCCCAAGACATGATTATTTATCCCAAATAACATCCCTGGAAGATGAAATGGCCTTTAAAATGGTCCCTTTTCAGGGGACATGTTAATTTGCGTGGAGTAATTTCTAATTTCAATCATTGGGATGAAGTTCCATTTTCAGGGATGGATATGTACACCTTTGCACTTCACTTTATCCCAAGAATGGTCATTTTAACCGACAAAAAGTCTCTGAAGGTGGATTTGCCCGCAACAGCCCCGCAAATAAAAGTCACTATATATAAATGGTAGGCCTTGAAAATCAAGTCCATCACATTCCGAAAGTAGTCTTGAACTTCACATTGCCATCTTTCAAGATCTAAAATATTAAGTTTACACTCCCGGGAACTAACATATCCCCACCCAAGGCATATTTGAAGACGATTTTCCTTTTCCCAAGGTGGCATATGTTAGTTCCCTGAATTCTAGGAGGTGTGTTGTCCACATGTTTCCGACTTTATCGATGTTTTGTCCCTTCTTAGATCTCCATCAACCGACCCGTGCCGCAGGGGTCTCACGGAGCCCGATGTAGCGGAGGCAATCGCAGTTGAACGCGACCTCCACAGGTGGTGATAGATCGACATGCTGAGAAAGACCTCATGGAAATTCGAATATCTGCATAGGAAAACAAATATTGAAATACATATGCTATATATAGTATAGATATGAGATATTTAGGTAATATAGATATGGTATAGATATGAGATATTTATAGATAACAGAACTAGACTATACATGATATATCATTATGTGTGGCAGTGTGGCAGGGACCTTATTGCATCATTTGATGCTTATGTTATACCGCAGAATTTCTAAATGAATCTAACCAAAGTGTCCAGTCCTGCAGCAATGTAGCTTCTACCTAGTTGTGGGAATATCTTCACTAACCTATACACCCAAAAATGGAGGTTTGGAAGATGATTTTCCGTTTCAATTGGGTGTTTTTAGGTTCCATGTTAATTTTCAGGGGTGTACTTTTAGTGTGAGGTTGCACCCAGAACCTAGTCCACAACATCCCCTCAACATCCTGCACATTTTCGGTTGCACCTGGCATTCTCGCGACCACCAGGGGTAAATGCCTTCAAGATTCAAACATTTCAATGGATGAATCTGGGAGAATCAAAAGAAAAAAAGGTTGGGAAAACATATCATAAGAAATACACCCAGCTAAATTAGAGTACACTAAATCAGGCTTCCATGTTTTGGGAGGAAGCACCACTGAATCAAAGTCGTCCATCTGTCCAACATTCCATCTTTCCGGCTGCCCAAGAGACGCTGGTGGTTTGCGAAGAGTTTTCTGGCTGCGGTACTCCTGACACGCATCACACGTCATCACACCAAGGAATTTTGATTTGGGCTGAACCAAAAACCACTCAAGGCATGCACCATCAGGAATTCACATCCATGGGCATCCATGCATGTTTGCCGATATTCCGGTGGGGGGGGGGAGCACATTCAAGAAGGAGAGGGCAAGCATAGTGCCACTGCTGGTCCTTGCCAAACTGCTCGTTGTTTCGGATTGCCTTCTGCCTCAACCCGGGAAAGCAAGGACTGATCAATAATGACTATTAAAATAAATGCACGGGTGATTTGGAAACATGATATAATACACATACTACAGACCTATATCATATATCTAGAAAAACAAAAGATGAAACCACATTTTGTGAAAATCAAAACTGCATGGAGCAAAATATGAAAAGGCGGAAATCACCCAAAAGGTTTCAATGTTTGGTCGTTCTGGGGGGGTGACGCTGAGATATGGTCACCGTCCACCTGGAGAACCACCAAACATACGTTTCAAGCGGTGACCATTTATGATTGGAATAGGTACTGTGGTATGTAGTATGCAGTCGTAACAAAACACTGTAAAATACAATGTTTTCTAGTATGCATGCCATCTACATCCATATATCTTGACAAATGTATGTCTTGATTATTTGATTGACACTGAAGGCCGAACTTCGGCCTCATATATGTACATTGCATCTCAATACTTGCAAAAGAGACTGTCACCAAAAACAATGGGAAAAAATAGGGTTGACAGCTTTCAATATGAATGCTAATCACGAACATCAACACAACACCCGAAAACATACAAAAAAAACACTATGCCAGAAGTCTTGGAAAAAAGTCCATGGAAGAAAAAATTCAAATGCGAAAAACGCCGAGAAAACCAAAGAAAAAAGAGAACAATCCCCTGACAAAAAGGTTGCCTGGGAAATTCTCTCCAAACCATTGGTTTTTGGTTGGTTTTCTCAAGGGTTTTGTTGGTTGACCAGGATACGTCGACAGGAATCCTGTGTGCCAAAAACATCCTGAAATCACGAACTGTGCCCGACACCTTGAGTCATCACCACAGCACAGAAATTACACGCTCGTATATATCGTACCACTTTTAAGAAAAATAACCTTGGTAAATCACACTTGCAAATTAGCGGTCAAAATTATCACTATAACACAATCCCACAAGGACTTCTGTAGAATAAAACCCAATCATCAACATCATGAGCCATCTTTTATTGAAATACATGGAAACCGCAACTCTCAGGTCCCCCCGGCTGTCGTAGAAGTTCCTTCTCCTGTTCAAGCCACAGGTTTCTCTCCTGCCGTTGGAAATGCACAAGCCAAGCTGGAAAGTATACAAGCCAAAGGTGCCACCAAGAAGGGCAAGTTCTTCCAATCTGCCCTGTTTTCATCATGTCATGCCTTGTAAATTTCTGTCTGCATACGCAGAACAACAAAAACACGTGAGCTCTGTGTGTTTGAGGCTTTCCTGTAGGGCGCTAGATGCTATGCTTCGTAAGGAGTCCATCCTCTCAATGCGACACCTATCAAAAATTGGAGATTGACATTGCTGTACCCTTCTATCTTCTTATGGACTCTGAGAGAAGCTTTTTGGCTTCAACCAAGAGGGGTTGGAACAGTTTGTACACAGTGATTTAGATTACCCTGTAATTCTAATCAATTTCGATTAATTTTGGGTTTTGATTCATTTTGGGTATTATGATGCTGATTTGGAAAATTGTCATGGCTAGAAAATTCTGGGTCGCACAAAATGTTTGTTGCCGTGATTTGCCATTGCGCCATGCATTTTATCAACTGTCAACTGGCTAGCCGGACTTCTTCCATCAACAGTATGTTCCTAGTTGGTGGTTTCAACCCCTTTGAAAAATATTAGTCAAAATGGGAATCTTCCCCAAGTAGGGGTGAAGATAAAAAATGTTTGAAACCCCCACCCAGGTTAGTTTTCACCGTGACTCCATCCCTTCAACAGCCGTTTCGCACCCTTAACGTAACAGCCGGCACCTGCGCCGCGGCGGCCTCCGCTTCCATGACAGCTTTTCCCAAGGCTGCACTGGAGACCTCAGGCCTGTTGTCGAGGGGGGGGAGGTTCCAAGGTAGATCACTTTGAAACTTTTGAAAGAATATGGATGTTTCCAAAAATAGGGGTGGGCCCCCAAAATGGATGGTGAAAATAATGGAAAACCCTACTAGAATGGATGATTTGGGGATACCATTATTTTTGGAAACACCCATATGGAGAGTTAGACTGTTACACCCTGAAGAAGAACATGGAACATAATTCCCTGGAGGTTTGGTTGGAAGATCATTTTCCTTTCTTTTCATGGGTGATTTTTGTAGGTTCCATGTTAATCTTCCGTGGTGTGCACTCCCTTGAAGAAAACGGTACAAGTTCGCCCCTGAAAGGAGCGTTGATCATCTTCCAACCATCCATTTTCAGGTGCGAAAATGTGTCAGGGAGGGCAACAGGATGGTAAAACCCACAAATTTACCCCGATGTGATGTTTTTGGCGTGAGATAGATATCCAAAAAAACAGGGAATATCTAGGTAAAAGTAAATGATTTCTTACGCAACGTCCGGGACTCCTTTTTCCAATGGGATTATCACAAGGGATTTTTCCACCAAACTTCAGACCTTTTTCCCGGATTCTTCGACCACCATCCCTTAACTGGGATCCGATAAAGGCATTGTGGGATGAAGGGGGACCATTTTCCCCAATAAACAAATCAGTATGTTCACCAACTTTTTTAAAAGGAAATTTGGAGGGAGAGGTCCCAGTCAGATGTGTGTGCTTCAGATCATTATCTCATATGGAACCAAGCAATGATCAAGAATTGGCCGGCCATGGCAACAACATTCCCATAGGATCCATGTATGGTATATATGATATATGCCTACATTTGGCTGATTTTTATGGTAAATGTAGGTAAATATACCAGTCCCATGGATCCTATCGGATTTGGGGACCAAAATGCTGGAATTCCGATCGCATCAATTCGTTGGGGGTCAAACTTTGAAAACGCCGTTGGGGTCTCGGGCAGGGGTCGAAAAAATTGAACCATGAGTGTTGATTAGTACCCTTTCTCCAATTAAACATAGAAGTGGAAAATTACCCTAAATGAAAGGAAATTAATATTGGAGATACCCCCATTTTCCACTTCCATGATTATGGGAGGAAGGCTAAATTACGATAATTCACTTACTAACCAAACCTGGATCAATACCATTCTGGAACATGTTCCCCCCTAACCTTACCTTACGAAACCAACGAGAAATCTCTGGCTTTTCACTGGCTAACCAGCCACAGCCATTCCGTTTGCCCTTGCGTCAAATTCTCCAACACCCCACCTCCGTTTGGCCACGGACACAAAGAAGAAACAACGGAGGTAAGGATTTTCACCTTGGCAACGGTGGAACCAACGGCCTGGAGGGCCGTACAGAATGATGGGCCGGATGGTCACCAGGTGACGCCTTTTGCAAAACATATATGGCCATTTTTGATAACCTATGTTAGATGTCTGGGGTGTATATGTTTAAACGATTCATCATATTGTTGATGCTTCAGAAATCCCAAGGCCAACCAGCCATCTGAAAATGTTGCTAAAACAAACAGTTGTAAATAATGGGGATAAACTACCAACCTCAACTTCCTTCAGCTGGTAAAAAAAAACAGATCCTTTAAAAGACTGGACTGATGCAAGCCTTTCAGGCTGAACTTGAGGTACCAAAGTCTCCTAGTTGCTCTGGTTTACTGGTTGCACAGAAATATCTAGCCTTTGGTTCACTTACATAGGTCAAGAATGCATCTAGATGGAAAAAATCAAGCATGAATGTAGATTGTATGTGCTGTTCTGCATGTTTCTGTTGGACATTTTTTGTAGCAAGCTACGCCCTGGAAATTCAACGATACAAAAGGGTGGATTTGGAAAACAGAAATGTTCCTTCCAAATAATCATACGTAGACGTAGATATGAAAATCCATCAATAAATTTCTGGGGGTGTATGTTTATCTCTTACCTGCTTCAAAGTTTGCGATGAATGCATCACGCTACAGTAAAATAAGGTGAATAAAATCCCATCATTTGAAGCTCCTTTTAGCCGGTGATGCTATGTTTAAAACCCTGCCAAGAAGGGGCATGAACCTCGCAAACCTTCCAAAGCTTTACAGTTTACAAAAAAATGGCCAACTCTTCCATGACCCTTCCATTGTTGTTGTACTCCATATGGGTGTTTCCGAAAATAATGGTACCCCCAAATCATCCATTTTAATAGGGTTTTCCATTATTTTCACCATCCATTTTGGGGTACCCTTATTTTCGGAAACATCCATATGTTGTCCCATGTTTCTTTCATGTCACGGGGGGATCTATGTGAAAACCTGGACCCCAACCTTCCAAAAGTCTGCACCAAACCCTTTACCACTGAGCTTCCCCTAACCCAAACGACCTAAAACGCGTGCTTCTTGGGAACTCAAGGCCAACCTGGTGCAGTGTGGGATGTGTGGATGTGTGTGTGGTTGGGGGGGATGGGATGGGAAAATTGGATGAGGAGGTCAATGATGTTTCATGAAGTTTTGGTAGATGTTTATTCATGTTGAGATTTGTTTTTTCTATAAAGAAAACATCTTAAAATGGCGAATTTTGGAGGGGATTTCTCCCAAGGGAGCTACGACTCTACTGTACCAGAAATGGAGCGAGAATTCAAAAGAAAAACAACTGCCTCAGGACTTGGCTCTTTGGGGGGAGACACCCCAACTTCATACCAGCTCATCGGCTCATGGTTGTCAAACAGAAATTGGATGGGAAATTCCATCAGAGTTCTATCCCTTCCTCATTTTTAGCCAAACAAAAAGCAATGAAAGAAAATCACAGAAGTTTCCACGCCGAAGCCAAAAAAAAGTGATTAACAGGTGAACATTGTCCATGAAAAAGTGGATCCTCTGGACCACAATTTGAGATCTGCTGCTGAAAGGCCTCGTGGAGGTGCTTTCTCCTGCCACTTGGATCACCTCTTCCTCTTCCACCTCGTTGTGACGCAACCTCCGAGGAGCAATTCGACAGGATGGAGGTTTTAGGGTTGCTAAACCGAGACTTTTGGATGGCAACCAGAAATCCGGAAAACTGCAGCAGTTGAGGTTGCTAGTTTGAAATCCACCACTATTTACTACGGGTTTGGATGCACCATCCAACCGGTTTTTTGGCCTTGGGATTTCTGAGTCATCAACAGTATCAATTGGTGTAAGTGTTTGGGTCAATAAGGTTTGGTGGTTTTCCAAGCTGAACACCTTTTAAGGTGCTTACAAAGCTCACTTCCGGGAAAAATCTTCGAGGGAAATCTTGCAGTTCCTTGGTTGGTTACCGTTGCGATTTTGTACCTTAAGAAGTCATCATGTATATACGCCACATAGGTAAAGGACAAGGAAACATCTTCTCATCATCTTGTTGCACCCCCGAAGTTTAACATAGCCCCTGGAAATCACTGGTTCGAAGATGAATTTCCTTTTGGGATGGCCTATTTCAGGGGCTATGTTAGTTGGCCACTGAGCTCCCTAGATAGCATTGGTTGTTTTGGAATGTTGGGCAGATAGTCTTAGCAGTAATGTATTATATTAATATACTATAATCGTATACAATCGTATAATATATAATAAATGAATATAATATACATCCTCAAAGACTTGGGAAAAATCTTAGGATCCATGATTTCAGGTACTCTTTGCTTTCGTTACGTTTTCATACTCGTGGGGTGTACTTCTTTCTTGCCTTCCTTCATTCTTTCTCTGTTTCTTAATTCTTCATTTACATTTCCTGTCATTTCCAGCATGCCCTGCAACCAAAAGACTCCTGCGACTTTTTATTGAATATACTACATCAAGAGGTTTGAAGTGAACATGAACTAACGAATATATACAATGTGAATTAAACACAATTCACATAGTTGAAACATAAATCCAACATGTCAAACACAAAGACTTGGTCACCCCAGAACCATGCGTACGATTTCTTACTACTTCAAGTCCATGAAAGCAACGGAGACGATTAAGGTTCACCCATCATGGAGATCATGCTTCATCGAAGGGCGTCTTCATAAAAGTCACATCCCGTAGAAGTAAAATGCGGTGAAAATGAGATGCAAGTAACATTATATAGTGGAAATTATTGCATTCATTGTAAAGGCGTTTCTTTCATGTCCCCGTTCAACCAGCTTTCAACATTGGTGTCTCAGAAAAAAAAAGTTCGCAAGAGCTGCGACAAAATCTATATCTCGACCGTCTCAGACCTTTGTGATTCAAGATGCAAGGATGGCAGCTGATTAAAATCTCAAAGGGAAGCATTAATACATGTCCAATCATTTTGACACATGATCAGCAATTCTGAGAAAAATAAGTTACAAATATAGTGAAGTGTAATATGTCAGCAGCCTCGAAAAGGCCTGGCACAAATCATAAGGGACAAGGGAAATCAGGCCCGTTACGTTTGCACTTTGGCCTTACGGTTCCCGGGGCCCCCGGCTTTCGGCGCACTGGCGCTGCAGGATGTGGGAGATGAGCTAAGAGCCTCACAAGTCAACTGCTTGCAAAAACCGGGGGATCTTTGGTGAAAAAACTTCCTGGTTGAGCGGAACCCGTTTTGAAAAATATCATATGGATTCATATAGTCCAATTGGATCATCTCCCTAGGGATCGGCGTATTTCTTTTTTAAGAAACCCACAGGTGTAGCAACCACAAGGTATTTTGACATGCTTTCCGGTGGATCCCAACATAAACTTTCATCTGCCAACCGGGGGGAGACCCACCTAACATTTGGTGCAGATTTGGTGCACTTGGCAAAAACGGCATGTTTGAGAAAGTTGATATACCCTCCGGTAATCTAACATAGCAATGGGAAATCCACCATTTGAAGATGTAATGTATCTCCTATTAAAAATGGTGGTGTTCGATTGCTATGTTAGTTTACCAGAGGGTAAATTTCAGGTGGAAATTTAACATGCTAGAGTTTTGGTACGCCAGGATGTCATCGTGGTAAAGGAAAGATTGATGTTGGTACCTATATTGACCTTAGAAAATGCGAGATCATCCTACTACTGACCGTTTCCCCAGCCACACAATTCCAAGGTATACCCAGAGTTTATTGCCCAACACTTTGCAGCTTTTTGAAAACATCATGTCTTATTCATTCTTATTCCATCCTGTCGTTTTCTTGTCGATGAAACACATGTTCTAGTTGGTGGTCTCAACCCAATTGAAAAATATTAGTCAAATTGGATCATTTCCCCAGGTAGGGGTGAAAATAAAAAATCTTTGAAACCACCACCTAGATGTTTCACCAACAAAATCTGCAAGCATTTTCCCCCGAAAAATCGGCGGCGTTTTTTGACGGATGGGGCATCCCCAACGAGTAGTCGATCCATCGTTCGTACAAACGTCCCAGGAGACAAAGGCGATCCTGGAAAACCGTTTCGTTGTGGATAAACAGTTAAACGATCTGGAATGGTGATGCCAACAAGTCAAGAAGATCATAGTAGTACTAGTAACTATATATATACTAGTGAATGAAACAAGTAATAGTGACAATGAATGCTTCATATGATAGGTGTAACCGGGTGTAACTCAATATAAAAGCGAAATGACAAAAACAAATGTCACGAATCTCGTTTCATAGTCCCATTGTGCTCAATTTCTCAACATCATGGACTCATGAGTGCAGAACCATGAAAACAACATGAAACAAACCTGAAACAGATGCCTAACTATACCAAAGACACCTAGAATGATAAGCCTTCATATCTGGACTCATGACATGATGAAAACAAGATCAGTTTTGCGATGACATAAAAATAGCCCTTCGTTGATGCGGGGAGAAACAACTGATGAAAACAAGGTTAATGATTATTATACCCTCCGAAAACCAACATGTCTGAGAAATGATGGTTGGAAGTCTACTTTTCTTTTGAAAGGGGTCCTTTTTAAGAGGACATGTTAGTTTTCGGGGGGGTATATCATATTATACATATCTTCAACTTCCCACACAAACACTGTTTTGAAGCCTGTTGGGATCGAGGTAATGCATGCAAGATCACAGCAGCCTTGGAACGGCCATGGCTTTCTTCAACCAAAGGTAAATTGAAATTAGGTGCTTTGGGATTGTAGGGTATCCCTAAGTAACAATTTGTTTCATACGGAGATCCCAATGAATTTTTAACCATCAATAAACTATTAGTGGCTTTCTTGTTGGAACAACATATAAAAATATCTGCAAACTCCTTGAAACTAACACTTCGCACCTGCGAACTAAGCTACCCCAAAACGATCTTTTGGGTCGTCTTCCAAGCATCAATTTTTCAGGGTGCAAACATTGATCCATCTGTTTGAATCCTCCCAACCGAGCTGTCCCCCGACGAGGAAATCTTGTTCGTCCTATCTTGTTAACGTCCTCTTATCTGACGGTGGCTCTCCAAATGTGGAGCTGAATTCTCGAGAACCCGCTTGTTGAACGTGGAAAAACATAACCAAAAAAACATCAAAAAACAATGCGAAATGGACTATTTCCCCGAGGTTCCGCTTCAAAAAGAAACATCTTTGAAAACACCAGTAAAAACTCCACCAGAAAGCTCACCTCTTCATCAAATGCCCCCTGGAAAAATAACAAACGTAGCACCTTGTTTTCGGGAAATCATCCTGAGCCTTGCCAAAAACGTTTATACATCTTTCGGTTTCTGGACATTTTTTATCCAAGTTCAACATGGCCGCCAAAGAGACACCAAGAGAGGCTATGTTAGGGACGTACCGACTAACATCCCTGGGATGTCAATTTATGGGCCAAGAACCAGGTTGTTGCTGTCATATATACCCCATTTACAAGTGGCTTGTGACCAAGTTAAAAACCAATTTACTAACAGCCATAAGATTCATGTTGGGTGGTACATCTACCTATCTATACATTTACCAGCAAAAAATCAACCATTCATGTAGGTAAATATACAAAAACTCCCGTCCCATGGGATCCTATTAATTCACATCCACCCGGAGAAAATCCAATTGCAGCCAATGCTACGTCTGGATCCACTGCAGAACGGGGCGATCCTTTTTCACTGACAGCCTCGGGCCGAGGCCAAAGACGCCGAAAACAAACAGACTTGCTACATGGTCGCACAGATTTGCTAGCAACATATATATACAGACCTGGAACCTGTTTGTCCTCTGTTTTTGGGGTTCGAACCCTTTCAAAAGAAGGGTTAGCCCTTTCCATTCAAAACAAGGGGCCCCATTTGGGTTCCATGGTACATATATAACTCAAGTTTGAAACATCTATGAGTTGTACACTATACACCTCCGAAAACGAACAATAAACATGGACAACTAAAAGATTGACTGCTTGGTGGTTTCAACCCATCTGAAAAACATTAGTCAAAATGGGAATCTTCCACAAATAGGGATGAAAATAAAAATATTTGAAACCACCACCTAGTTGATGGTTTGTAGATGTTTTTTCCTTTTCCAAGTGGGCATGTTCAGGTTCCATTGGATTTCAGTCACTTAGACACTTTCTTCTCGGTTCATACTGCTCATTTGGTAGCCATCGGGCCATCGTTTCCAGTGTCCCTAAAGCCAATTCCAGATTCTTGACTACCATCTGGTAGACTAACATAGCTGGCTGGAATATCCCCAATGTTCTATAGGAAATACATCTTCAATCCGGGTCCATGTTCCACTGCATTGCTAGTTTACCAGAGTGTAATGAGGTTTGTAATTGGATTGCTACTCCTCAAGCAAGCCCTCCTTGCAACAGAAATTGAATCGAATTATCACTCGTCACTAATCGCTCGCTCCTTTCATCATTGCTTTGGTATGGTACGGAGTACTACTTGTACCTCTTCGATCAATGATTGGAATACTAAACCTGACCTGTAAAAATCCACGAGGTGCCTTGCGCACCCAAACTTTGATATACAAATATTTTGAAAAAATCCACACACATCTCAAAACCTACAGCAAAATCATCTCACCCAAGATTTCAAGGCAATCTTCAAAATATATTCAAACAACTTTTTGTTTGAATGATTTTTCCAGGATTTGGTCCATCCCACCCTACTCATCCCCCCACCTTTGACACCCTGGAGGACGGAGATGCAGGTGATGCAGGACGAGATTCAGGCGGCCTCAGTGGTGGATGTTTTGGTGAAGGAATGTGATGGCATGTTGATTCATCCTATATGCTCTATGTATCTGGGCAAATTATAATAATTCACCAACCTGGAAAAACCTGAAATAAGGGGACTTCCCCTTCTAAGCTACCTTTTGGGTGAGGTCGTGTGAGGTCGTTATAATTTGACCAGATGTATGGAGTATTTACCTACATTTACCATTTAAAAAAACATCAAGCCAAATGTAACGGTACAGATTCCATAATACAGTAGGAGCGTAAGTTGGTCAATTCATCTTGATTTATTTTTCTTCAGAAAATCGGCCCATCTTTTTTTTGAAAGGGATTATCACCTTGAAGGATGTCACCGAGATGTACACTCTGGTAAACGATCACATAGCAGGCTGGAATATCCCCCATGTTCAATAGACAATACATCTTCAATCCGGGTCCATTTTCCGGCCAGCTATGTTAGTTTCAGGGAGGGTATGTGATACTTGATTTCATATTGTAAATCGTTTCGCAAATCATAGGATCTGCTAATTTCCCATGACCAAAAAACCTACCAACTGGTGCCACTGCGGACTTCTTGAATCATCAACAGAAAGTCGCCGATGGACCTGATTTTTTTTGCCGAATCAATGAAATGATCACCAGGTACCTGTTCGTTTCGTTGCAACGTTGCAACGGTGTTTTCTTTCGGTGCGTGCAACGTGTTATTTTTTAGTCCAAGACTCAACAGTTTTCAGCTGATTCTGTTTTGTAACCATCACTTAATGATGATGAGTTCAAGCAGTTCGAGTAAGAGTTGTTTTACTTTGTCCAAATGATAATACCTCAGGGTTGATGGATGAGAATCAAGCTGAATTTCGTATACAACAACAACTACTCAGATTTTTGTTGAGGACTCCGGAGTTCTTTCCGGACTTGTTAGAATTGACAGACCATGCGAAAAAAAAAACGATGACAACGAACAACAATTTAACAATGCCATTCCACCATTGGTCAATTCTTGTTTTGCCGTGTCAATCTTTTGAGGAATTTGACCGTTATCTCTGCCAGTCCAAAATTTCACATCAACGGCCCCCCACAGATGCAGGGAGTTTCCCCCTTGGTGTCCCAAACGGCACGTCGTTTTCGGGTGGCAAGCCTCAAGAGACCCATGACCCATGGGCTGGATGTGACAACTCGATGGGGCCCCCATTTCGAAAGGAGGAATGGACAAGATGACAAGCTGCATGTATAAGACACTATAAGATTGTCATAGAACTTTCCCTTGAAGATGAAGCTGTAAACATCCGTTGATAAGTAAGAAGTTATAAGTTGCTGCAAATCATTCCTATAAGAAACCATTACTACTGTTGATGGCTGAAATCCTGCACCCGTTGACATGGTATGAAACCCTGTAAATACAGGGATATTCACCATATCGACTGGTGCAGGATTTCCTCCATCAACAGTGTGAACGAATCAACGCTCTCTTGGTTCATTTTGTAGCCGCAGATTCAACCCGCACGCCGGGAAATTCTTTTTGTGGACACCCTTTGCTGCAAGTTGCTCTCTTCCAACCTTAACCAAAATTATTCTGCAGCTAGATATGACCCAAGATGGCGTTGATGAGTTCATACCGTTGATGGAAGAAATCCGGCTAACCGTAACCAGTTGATAGATATTTTATCCAATTATTTACAGGGTGTTATACATCCCAGCTTATGCTGGATTCCTTCCATCAGTTGTTTTGAGCTGCGATGTTTACAATCAGTAACAAAGATCTCCATTTTGGGACAGGTTTTCTAACTATCCAGCTGTTTGGTACCAAGAATTTTCAGTACCGCAGTTGATGGGTCAAACATGGGTGGAGTAGGGAACTCCATGGAACTCAAAGGACCTCTTAGAGGAAGAATATACAGTACCCCAAAAATAAACATGTCCACCTGAAAAGGGACCATTTCAAAAGGAAACTAGTCTTCCAACTATCATTTTTCACGGGACATTCTAGTTTTCAGGGGTTTTGAAGTGTAAACTATTATTATCTTATATACTAAACATGCTACTAATCTACTACAACAACAAAATGAGGGCACCAACCAAAGCCCATCGATGTTGCGTTCTCAAGGGACCAGCCAGGGGTGCCAAAAGAACGATCTTTTGATCCCCAAACTAAGCATGACATGTTGGATCTCCGTCATTAGACCCATACCCTCCGGCATATTCTATATGTATATATGAAATAATAATGTTTAAGATTCTGATGGAACATATATATCATAATCTATCAACATGTCACATATGTCAAATATATGTATGCTAGCTATTTTTAAAGTTACACACAATGTATATTCTATATAATCATAGCATCCTCTCCCTGTCACCCGGAAACACCCAGGTCTGGTTGGCTTGCGCCTTGATCTGCTTGAAACAAGGCGAAGTTCGGTGGACGCAGAGATGGCGGATCAAAAGACCTCGGCGTTGCGTCGGGAGTTGTTTCGTTGAAAGGCACTCCCCGAAAACTGACGGCTGCGCACGAAAAAGAAATCCCGCCATAGTTACGTTGAAAGGAATTATATATTCATCTTCCAAAGCTGCAAATTTTTTACGATCTTTTTGGGGCCCAAAACGAACGAATTGCCCCTGAAAAATGGTGACTTGTTTAAGACTTCAGTTGACCTTTTTGGGTTGCGGCCGGCCTATTTTCGGGGCAAGCTGTTGGTTTTTTTCCGTCGAGCCCAGTTGAACTCAAGGGGGAATCTTAGAGGAAACCTTGGGAAAACTTGATTGTCAATCCCCCAAAGCTCATGAAAGCTGAAAACCGTCCACTTTTTTCATCCCAAAAGGAAGGAAACCTCGAAATGTTTAAGGGTATGTGACAAAAGCCTATTCAATGTCCCATTTTGGAGAAAAAAAATCTATATATCCAGTTGAGAGTATCCTGCCGGATGCCGGTGATCCAAGATATCCAAGTCATGATCAATGTGGAGATCGATGGACGGCTATGGAATGAATCCAGCTCGGTTTCCGATGTGCTCAATACCACAAATGGTATTGACCACTGTCAATGAAAACATCCATCATGTACCTGAAGGAACCAGGAACCAAACAAATCGCTGGACTTGACCTGTGGAAGTCGTCCGAGGTCGGTGTGGTTTTCCCTGGATTCGCTTTTGGTCACATAATTTGAAACCAAGAAATCATTACTAGGATCGTGGCAACACCGGTAACCAGTGAACGTGACTCAGAAGTGAGCTAGCATCCGCTCAATATCATACGTGTTGGTGGTTTCAACCCATCTGAAAATATAAAATAGTCAAATTGGAAATCTTCCCCAAATAGGGGTGAACATCAAAGAATATTTGAAATCACCACCTAGTAAAGGTACAAGTACCTTTGTATCCACTAGCCTACACCCCTGGAGTTTAAGAGCATCCCTTTCATTTAATTGAATTTCAGGGGTGCACTGTAACCTCAAAACAGAGCCTTTGCTCTTTGTAGTGTCCATCGCGCCTGAATTTTTGTGCCCTACCAGATGCATAACACTATAAATTAGTACAAGCAAGTACAGTACATCTAAGTACATGAAGAATACAAAGTGCAGTACATCTACAAGAAGTAGACTCTCAAAATCTCAACCCACAACATCATGTGTTACTAATTGGAAATGATCACTTTGGTCGGATTGTTGTCTTCTGTCTCGGCTTCCCAACAGTGCGCTGGCAATGGGTGGATCCAGCCTATGGTCAGTAGAACCATGTAGGAATTGGGCAAACTCAAGTCTTGAGAACCTACTGCACATTCGACCTCACAACATTAACAATGAACGTTGAAAAAATGGCCTTCAAAACATAGAATGAAAAGAAGTTGGATATCGCCGTTCCTTTTTTGGGTCCCATCAACTACCTCTAAGCGTTTTTGGTTCGTTTTGGAAACATTTCACTGGGAGAAATCTCCAGAGGGAAGTCGCAAAAAACTTCCATACGGTTTTGGATCATTGAAGTGGAAATCAACGGAAACTCCATTACTAGTTGGTGGTTAAACCACCCATTTGAAAAATATGATCGTCAAATTGGATCATCTCTCCAATTTTCGGGGTGAAAATAAAAATGTTTGAGTTGCCACCACCTAGATGATTTGTTCTTTGTTGCTTTTGCTGGCAAACACAGTACCGGCAGTGCCGAAAGTCATCATGCCTGTATATATACGAACCGCTGGCTTTTGCTAACCTTTCAAACAACTGAGCTTGCAACAAAACTTGCTCCTGAAAAACAAAAAAATATCCTGAGATTGGACTTTCAGAAGTTCATCTGTGTAAACTTAACATGTCTTGTTTGATGTATACAAACTTATCCCACAATCTGACACGAATGCCTCGGGGTGCCTTTTCACCTGGTTCCGTTGTTTATTTCCGTAAAGAATTAGCATCCAAAATCAAGCATTATTCCACACATGTTGAAAAGCACAGAAACAAAAAAATACGAAAAAAATCATGATTGACATTGGTACCACCACTTTTAAGAAGGACATGATTCCTCAACATACTGAAAACAAATGAAGTCAGTATGTTGTTCATGTGAGACCTTTCGGATGCTGGAAAATCTCCAAAACATCTATTTCTCTGGTGAATATCAAGTTTTTCGCCATCTGTTTTGGCATACTTTGTTCTAGCAAACCAAAAAAACGCTCACATTTTTGGACAGGATTTGTCCAACAAAAAATGCTCATCAAGTCAGACCATCTCCCCAAGACCTCGGAAGTGGGAAAAAAACAACATGTTTCAAACATCAACATCCACTACTAGTCCCTAAGAATCCAGGTATGTCCCAAGAAAGGGATTACACTTACATTCCTATTCTAAGGATGGGATTGGAACCCTCAATCCTACTCTAGGAATGGGTTTGGATTCTTACGGAGTAGATTTGGGTGTGCGTGCCAGCATGATTTTTGGATCTCCAAATTTTCAGAAAAGGAAAGGAATTGAGTGTAGCAACTCAGCAAACGTTCTGTTTTCTTTCCTACTTTTCAGACGCAGCTTAACAGTGTTCCAAAAAAAAATATGCAACTAGCTCATTGCAAGGCATCCAAATATTCCTTGATCGATCTTAATCACTCATAAATTGGGTTGTCCCCCTGCCCAGTAACAGTCACCACCACGATTAATATATATTTTAGGATCGGGGTTCCCAACCTGGACCTAAACCTTCATTTAAGCCACTGGCATCCTGTGAGGGGGGATACAACCCAACTCATAAATATAAACCAGCAGGATACATTTAAATCCCTTATAACTGGGTAGTATAACTGGGTAGTATAATCCCTAAACCACCAGGGTTTTTTAATGGCTCAATTGATCCACTCGACTCACCTACAAAAAATTAAACAACCGCACCTCGCTTGTGGCCCACTAGGCGCCCCAAGTTCACGTTCCAGCCGCAGGATGGCATAACCTTTTCGTTCCCAATCCATGGGGGTTTTGGCTAGGGAACTTGGATCACTTTTACTCATCATTCAGCGGCAGGAAAGACATGCCATCTTTGAAGGCCCGGGGAATTTTTGTCCAAAAAAAAACTCAACGTTTCGAAATGTTTCGAAGCGGTTGAAGGCAAATTTGTGAAGCACAGCTTGTCTATTTAGGGTGCAAAATAACTTGGCGGCGCATCCTACTTCAAACGGAATACCGGAATACAAAAAAAACATGTTCATGTTGCTGGGTGAAATAACGTTGTGGTCATACGTAATCACACCTTGAATTATCTTCGCCTCCTTTAAGCCTCCTTTTGAGCCTCCTTTTGTACTACATAAAAGGTTGCTTTGGGGGGCCAAAGTTTGTACAAATTGTCACATCTAGTGCACAGCATGCCTTTAGCAGTCAAGACCCAACGTTTGTCATATCGTTTACATCAGTTATGCGGGAACATTCCAACATCTTTGAACAACCGCTACTGTCCATGTGGCAACTTGCTCCAAGATCTTGCAAATGAATCCACTTATTATAATTCCGCAGGTAGCAGTGTGGACAAAACCCATCATGACATGAACCAAGAAAATCCTGGTTTGTCAAGATCGGGAATGGCGGATGGAATTTTTGCCACCTTGCATGAAACAACCAACCCAACATTTTGAATGTTTGCTCGCCTATGTAAGCAAATTTTGCCGTATTTCGAGTAGTGGCCTCCAATACCCCTTCCAAAAAAAGGCCAAAGATATGCTGCATAAATCTTATGATACGACAACTTGAGCACCTCCATTTCTTCGAGCCTGTTTTTGTAGAGGTCTCATTGTCTGCTTGAAAGGTTGATGATTACAAAACCACCTCTAAAACGCGAAAAGACCAACAAAACCGTCGGCTTGTGACTGGGAATTCGTGCCCAGTTCCCTTTGTGCACTTTTGCTGTCATTCTCCTGGCGTCTAAGAAAAGAAAATCTAAAATGGGAGCAGGTTCAATATCAACATCCAACAAAAACACGAATTGATGACCAAAAATTGGATCAAAAAATTGATCACCCCTGAGAATCATGTCGTGCCCAACAACAATTCACCTTTACAAGAAACCAAAGCGAACACCACCCCCCAAACCTAAGAATTCACAGCTAAAAGAGACTTCTTAAAGACCAACAGATCAACTATGAGGTTGCATCCTATCAGGAACTCAATGAATCCAATCCAAACTTTGTGTAGATGCAAGTCGAAGGTAGTGGGCCAGTTGAAAACACCATTCACCTTCTTGCCAGGAGTGAAGAACCCAAAATCCTCAGACTTGTAGAGGAAAAATGCAAATCATTCATGAGGGAGCCATCTATCTCTACTAGTTGGTGGTTTCAACCCATCTGAAAAATACGCTCGTCAAATTGGATCATTTCCCCCAGGTATGGGTGAACATGAAAAAAATAGTTTGACATCTCTTCAATTTTTTTTTGGCCAACCCAAAAATCTGAAACAAACCGGGGGGGAGATCTTGTCAGCCACACTCCCACACACCCACACCGCCCCGTGTCCTGCAAGAAGAGTTGCGCTAAAGCGTCGCCAGCACTGCATAAGGTCAAGGCATCTACCGTCTTCACCTCGCAGGCGGCGAAAAATCGGGGGGAGATGTCCATGTCCCAACGGTGGCTTTGGGGGGATGGTTTCGGCAACTAGTAGGGATGTAGATATAATAAGCAATCTGGATGCTAAGGTTTCAGTGGATTTGCTGAGTAAATGTATAAGTAATCTGGCTCCAAACAATTCACTGAATGAATCCTGGATTTGGAAAATGAGAGAGGGATTTGAACAGAAGGCGCCATGTTTCTTGACTCGTAACCCCGTAACCCCCAAAACAAGCCACACCCATTTTGTTCTTCCGTGCCTTTTCCAGAGTTCGCAGCAACATCGGCAGAATCCTCTCAGATGGCAAAGTGCTAGAATATGTTCACCAAAGAGTGAGGAAATAAAAAAGCTGGTGCTTTGTGTGTGTAAATCATTGAATCATGCTAGTCCAAATAGGGGAACACAAATGCCTGAAACCATCAGGGGGACCACATCACATCTTTCTTGCAAATCTGCATGGATTTGGATTTGATGAATTTGATTTATCTATGTCATCCTGCAGTTGCATCATCCATTGAATTCTGATCTTTCTCCCACCTGCCTGCCAGCTAAAAGACATGAGCCCAGTTCCAGCAGGCTGTGTTTTCTAAAAGCGGTTGTTCGCTCCTTCTCAACACATGAGACCATTCCGAGATGTCATTCTTCTCGCTGTCCTTGAGCACCTTCAGAAAACACAAATCCAAAGGTAGCAAATTATGCCATGAAGAAAAACACTCCCAAAGTCAAACATGGTTCACCTAAAAATGGCACCCTGGAATAGGAGATTCCTTTTGGAAAAACCATCATTTTAACATTCCTCGTTAAACTATGTTAAACTTGGGGAGAGTATGCTCGCCAACCGACCAACCCTGGGCCCCAACCCGTGACCTGCAGAAAAATACCCCAGCCCGCAAAAAAGAAACGTTAGACAGTAAGAACCCCAAAACATGTTTTGGTCCGATTTTCCATGTTCAAAGGAAAATAATTTTCAAGGGTTTTTTGTTGGCCGAAAAGAAACCCGCTAAAGAACTGCCCTTGTTGACAGGGAGGCCTTAACTGAGGTTGCATCGTTCAGGGTAAGAGGCGATGTCACTAGTTGACCGAAAGATTGCTGCCTAAGCATTTTATGGAATCATATGATCCTGATCATGGCTTCATGATCACAAATTAAGTTTCAACATTTTTCACATATCTCAAATCCAACTCATTATTTATCGAATAGCAAGTTGAGGGTGGGATCCCAAGAAAAAATCAAAATATCAAATACATTAAGAGGGTGCCACCAGATCTGTGAGTAGTCAACCATCAAGCTGCAACCATGTGGAAAATCCATTAAACGACCGGACGGGTTGAGACATGAGGGATGGAAGTTTGACTTCTAAGTCCCTTACACTTATATAACAGCCGCTAACAGCCTTTGATCTTTTTGAACATAGACCCCCCTCTATGTAAGAATAATTCACCCAAATCCATTGAAGGTCTTGCTTTTTCCCCAGGCTTCTTCCCCAACCCCCTATTGCAAACTTACCTGGCTAGTGTTGGGCGGAGATCCACCAGTTCCCCCCCCAAAGAAAAGGCGGACTCTGGCACCAAAAAGCCGTCACCAACCAACGGTTGACCTTACAAAACCGAGTCAAGTCACTCGTTCTTTGAGCTCATCCTGCTGTACAATGTCCTGCGATCTACAAAATCCGCGAAGGAAAAACTGATCATCATGGGAGGTGATTCTACCTTGATAGTTGATAGGCCCCAAAAACATCCTGTTAGTAAGGTATAATTACCATTAATTACCCTATATCTTATATAAATATATATGTTTTAAAAATATATATACACATCCTCACTCATAAGGATCCAATTAAATCTACATCCATATGCAATCTAGACAACTATATTAGTTCTATATACATCAAGCATTTGGGAAACTTAGGTGGTGCTTTCACTTTTTGTCAAAAAGGTGCTGACATCAAACAGAACGAAAATATGTTGACCATTTTGTAGAATTGCCTATCAAAAAAACCACTCATCAACTGGGATTTTTTAGAAATTTGAGAGCATCGAATTTCTCCTATAGTCGCCCCCCATTTTTCCTCTGAAAAAACACGTGCCAAATCCCGCGTCCTGCATGTAGCAAATCTTCGGCCACGCAAAGCTCAGGAAAACATAGCTACAGAGATCCTGGTTTTCGCCAAGTCAAGTACCAAGAAAGGGGGTGATGGTCAAATCACTGGGGGTTCCAACATGTGACTATTGCTTCCCTGTATATGGTGTATGGTGATGTATGGTGTATGGTGATTTATGGTGTATGCCCAAATCCAACTTTCAACCTGGAAATTTTCCAACAAAACCACTCCTCTAAGAGATCAGGGGCGGAGAGGAGAAACCTGAGTTGAAGGGGAGCTGGATCAAGGAAGCTGGAGAATGATTGAAGCAAAAGTTGTCTGCACTGGGTTCCCCCAACAGTCGCCCAGTGGCATTGCGCAAGGTACGGTCCAGGCATTCGCTCATCTCTAACAAACGATCCATGATCTGCGTTTCGGAGTAGCAATGTGTGGGAGCTTTTTGCAGTGGAAGTTGACCAAGGAGGGATGGGCCATGGCTACTAAATGGAAGCTTAAGTGTTGTCGTGAAAACACACCACATCCACAACCCATTGATACTCCTTGGAAGATACCCACCAGGGAATTAACATATCCCACCTGGGGAATAGGAAAATCATCTTCAAACGTATCTTTAAAATGGGATATGTTAGTTTCCAGGAAGATACTCCTTTGAAGATACATGAAGATACTCCCATTTGATGCAACCCCTGATTTTTGAGACATCTCGACATGTGCATCACCAGCTTCTCAACTGGTGTTTGGCCGAATTGCTGAACCATCAACGGTAGATACTTAAAAATCAATCGGCATTGGGATATATGATATATATATACCCAATAAATACCATATACATGTGATATTTTCTTGGTATTGATAATTTTACAGGGCGGGCTTTCCCATCCCATCCCAAAAACCATCATTTTCCCCTATAAATTCCTTGCAGCCGCTGAACCGGCTGAAGCCTCTCCCCCGTTTGACCCACCTCCGGTCGCTTCCATTTCCCTTCAGGTTCACCTTCCTGGACGAATTTCAACGACAGGTCGGGAAGGCATGGCATTGAGGGGGTGGTGGTTGGGTGGTTGTTTCCCGTAGGTAAAAAAAATGGGAAGTCCCGTTTGAACCACCAACCACTTTCACGAGAAAGTCATGTTAAACTGTTTCTCACTTAGCCAATGGACCCTGAAACAAAAGTTTGAACTTTAATTTCCCTACTAAATATGTAATCCCAAAAAGTTTAAAGTTCAGCCATTGGCCAAGTAAGGTTTTCCCTTATTAAAAATTGAACTCAGTTTTACCTTGATTAAAGATGTTGAGTTTTAACAGGACAATCAATACTTGTTTGAACTCAAATCTGGTCGAATCGTAATAGTTCACCAACCGTGATTTCCCGGAAATAAGGCCAGTTGTTGGGGGGGTTCCCCTACCACACCGCCATTTCGGGTGAGGTCGTGTGAGATCGCTATAATTTGGGTAGATATATGATACAGCGACATTGAAGGAAATATACCAAGTTCAAGGGTACGGAACAAATATACAGCACTGGCAAAAAAATCCTGTTCAACACTGCTCCTCGGCTCCTCATGTTTTTCAGGAAATGCCAGGAATCTGTACAATTTTTTGGCGATTCAGCTGTGCCGCAGGATGAAACCAAGTCGCGGAAGACTTGGTACATCAGCTTCAAGGGGATGGCCGGCCCGCTGGGATGGCAGTTTTTCTATCAACCGCAACAATGCGGGGCTTATCTGAAACACTGATACAGCCACAATGCCAAGGGTGTATTTTAGAAATGTTCAAAATTGGTTCTTTCGACTTTTAAGATCTTTTACCAATGACCTGGAAAACATGACCTGAAGCGAAATATATATATATATATATCTTTCCAACCTCGAACGTCCAATTAATTTCAGCTGTAAAGGATGAATACTTTTAAAGGGCCTAAAGTCAACTGACTTTGCCGCCCTTTGACCTTACAGAGAATTTGAGAATTTTGTTTGATTGATTTTTTTTGAGGCAAAACTTGAATCTCACCGGTTGTCGCCGCAGTAGCAACTGCCATTTCACACGCTTACAGGAGGAAGGTCCAAAATGACCATGTCACTCGAAAAGCTTCCCCCCTCCAAGATCCAGATCTTCCTACCGGCTCTTTCCCATGTGTTGATGAAATTGCGTCAGCAGGCCATCGCTACGAATCTCAAAATATCTACTTTAAAATGATTTGGGTCATGTACTAAAAAACTCATGAAACAAAAATGGAGGCGAAATGTCTAGGGGCTAACGGGGTAACTTTACCTCAAAGACTGCCATCCCACGACTCTGGTTCCGCTGACAACCAGCTGCAAGAAACCCGCGGAAACCGAACCGTTCGCTTGTCCCGGCGGCTCAGTGTACGAGACATCCTGCACCTGAAAAAAACGGGCAGGAGTCCATATCCCGAATTGGATGGTTCAGAATGTGAAGGCCTGAAGGTCCAGAAACTTGGAGGCTCATCTGGGTGTCTCAAACTAAGGCTAAAGAGGCAGATCTATAGTCATTATCTAGTATTTGCATCATGCAATTTGGCGTATTTTATAATTTGGAGACAGAAATCATTTACAGAAAGCAGTTACTGTCTAAGGGATGTTCCATTGGTGGTTGATGTTGGCAGCCACCAATCAATAATCAAACTTTAGATGATGCAAGGTCATTTAAGTTAATTGAAGAAACAAATCCTGTAAAATCCTGTAAATATCGCTTTCAAAGAGGACTTTATAACGTTACAAAAAAAAACACCCCTGGATTTTTTCCTATCCAATTCCTCGAGGGTGTATCCATCACCTGCAGTCCAAGCTTCCCCCCGTCCTGGGACTCGACCTTGATGCATTGTGTACCGCAGGTGTTGGAGCAGCCGCAGCTGCAGCAGGTCCAACGTAGGCGACACCATGAGGCAACACATCAGCAGCTCCAACGTCATGACCCCCTGCCTCGGTACAGAAAAGCCACGTTATGAACTGTCTGTATCGGTTGTGGTTTTCCACACAAGTAGTATGGTATGTCTAGACATATACATATAAACAATATATCTTATAGATGCGTGAGATATTCATTCATATATGTTTATATACGTTATATGTTTATATACGTGAATATTACTATGTAACTCTGTAGAACTTTATGATAAAATAACATTGTATTTCCAGGCACCCTGTTACAACAGTTATTACATGTTTGATCACAGTACCTGTTTCAAGAAAGCTCCTGATTTGGCATTCTCCCAGCATTCCAAACTGGGCACCCATTGGAGTGATTTGGAAGTTGTTTCAAGAACTACTTGAACTTGGACTTTTTTGGGGCGAATCTTCACAGGCTAGTCATCATTTCACTAGCTATTCGAACACCAATGTCCTGTGATAGTTCAATTCATCATCACATCTCAACGCCAAAAATGCCTGACCCTTCGCACCGACATATGGACCAAAGTACTTGGAGAATCAAAGGAACTGCAGAGAGGATGTGCATACAACACAGCATATAGTTCCTCCAGCGAAACAAACAAACTTGGCGATTCTGGGGCTTCACAATATATTTTCACCCTGAAAAATTAAGGGTTTTTGAACCCCCAAAATGGAGGTCATTGATGATTTAGATATTTGCTTTTTAATTGGGATGATGTTTGAAGTAGCAACCATTCATTTTCAGGGGTGTAGCTTCCCGATATACTTTACTAGAGAAACATGCCAGCACCCAAAATGCTGAAAAAATCCCGGGTAAGCTAACTTCAGATTCGAAAATCCGGGTCGTGGAAACTTGCCTTTGGATTAGTGCAATCCCACGTCCTCATATGTGCTAGGGTCTAAACTCCCATGATTTCCATATAATAGGGGATGGTCATGAACCCAATAAGTAAGGCTTTTTATACCTATTATGAGGATTCCCTCTTAAAGGTGGGATGACCATCCTCGATATAAGGAGTTTAGACCCTGGCACACGTCAATATCTTGAATCCTGGTGGACGTATAAATTTCAACGGCGTGCCATGAATTTCAGATGGGATTGGGCACCAATCAACCATCATACTCTCTTGGTAAACCTTAAGCACTTTCAGTGATCCTTAGTGGAAAAATGCCAAGTTCAAAGGTACTTTTGACCGATCCGTTTTGGAATTCCTAGGTTTGTATCCTCAAAAAACTCCAAGAATTGCAACGATCCTGGGTGCCCCGATCTAGATGTCTACATTCTTCATAATGTTTTTCCGTGTCTCAAAAAGCAAAGGGGGTCCTAAAAATTCCATGGGACCCCACCAAAAGAACAGCCATTCCTCTCGCAGATTTTCTCCAGAATTAGTTTTTGGGTCAAAAATCTTTGGAAATTGCGAAAACAAAGTGGTGGAATTCACCTTTTTCACCTCTTAGCTGCTAGAAAACTTCACCTCCAGTCAACCACCGTTCAAACACAAATGGCTTTTAAGCCGCCAGATCTGGGGCAACACAAATCATCCATAAAAATGACACCCTGGTCGGGATCAAAGATGGAAAGCAAAATCTGTCAAATCTCCACTCTTTCTGAAGCCTCTCTTTTTGTAGCCTCAGAAATATCTTTAAAAAAAAGGTCCCTCATCCAGATAAAGTGTTTTTATTTTACTGGTAGATATCATTTAAGATGTAACTGCCCAAGTCCGGACCCTTGAACGTCGATTCTTTAATTTGCTTCTCCCAAAGCTAGGTAACTCGGAATTGGAATCATTTCAATGAATTGTTTTCCGGCATGGCCTGACAAACTTGCCATACTACAAGATACCATCTATGAATCTAAACAGTAAGGTCCTTGGTCTTGGAATCACTTGAACTTGTCAGATATTTAAGCACTCTTTGCTTCTGATCATCTGTGGAATACGAAACATCACGGCTGTTTTGAAAAAACGCAATAGTCATGGATGTAGAAAATATGTAGAACACTCTCGCGAATGAAAAAAAAACAAAATCTGGTGCTGATAGCAACCCCCATCCAATCAGCCAAGCAACAGTGCTTCGTTGGTGATGCGAAACTCTTCATCATGACCTGAAAAAAGGCTGGATGACCCTGAATGATCATGGCCGATGTGTATGGGATATATTGGAGATATGTATGGAGATGTTTGATAGTCGCATACATGTATGTACACATATATATATATCATGTTATATACATATATGTATTTATGTATATATAGACAGGTATGTATACTGATTCAATCTACAGTAATTCACGATTCATGTGTTCCCTATCAAGGTCGGACTGCTTGGATGACCCCGAAAAAAAATGTCCTCCAAATGTGGTTGATAAGAACTGGATTGTAATGCTCTTGAAACCCCGTATATATATATATACCTGGAGCCCCAAGTTGGCAACCCCTTGAAGTATACATTTGTATATAGACATGTTTTCTTCATATCTCCTCTACTTGGCAAACCCCTTTTAAGTTGGCATCTTAGTGTCGCACCCGAACTCAATGATCAACCAAGAAGTGTTTTTTCGACCCTGGTTGGTTGTTTAGAAAAACTGGATCACACGATCACCAGTTACAACCTCACCGAGAAAACCAACCTCAGATTCCCGAGTTTTGCTACATCCTGCTAGCTAGCATATGGGGGTAGTATCAGACTTATCAAAGAATCATGAGTTGGAGTTGACTGGTGCCCTTGTTTGGAAGATGAGGGATATTGCAATGATGATCCCTTTCATTAGGAGATGGATCCAATTCCAAAACACCAGGCCCCTATCGAGACAAACCACAAAAGCTTCAGCATCCCTCTCTCCGTGTCGCACAAAACCATGATGCAAAACACCTTTCTGACCAACCCCAACTCAATGACACTGTTGATGGTTCAGAAATCCGGCTTTGGCCTGTTGAGGTTGGTAGTTTATCCTATTTACGACGGGTTTCTGTCACGTCCCTGGTGGTTGTTTGGGATTTCCTAACCATCAACAGTACCATATTGCCCACATGGCATGAGTTCCACCAAGGGACACCATTGATAGAGCCAAGCCTCACGTCGCTGCTCCACCCCTTCGCTGGGACGAAATGCATGAGGAATGTGAGCGCTAAGCCTGTGCCGGGCACCCACGGGTCAGGACGTGATGGTTGTACACCAGTGGAACAACTGCCTGGGCCAAACTTATCTAGTTGGTGGTTTCAACCCATCTGAAAAAGATGATCGTCAATATTGGATCATTTCCACAGGGAGCGGGGTGAAAATTCAAAAAACAAAATAGTTGAAACCGCCAACTAGTTATTGTTGTTTTTTCAAATGATCCCCTTGCTTGGAAATGCCACCTTTTTCTTTAATCATTTTTTTTGTGAGATGTTGTTTCTGTAGAATTTATCTGCCCGCTTTGAAAGGCCCTGCAAAAGCCCTGAATGTATTTTTTGAACAATCACAGCCACTTTTTGTAGAAGATTTCACCTCAACCCATGGTGATTTCCGGCGTCACCCATGGTAACACGCCCTGGATTGATGGGTCTATGCCTTTCATTTTGTTGAAGATTATCGCGGCAACACTGAAACCTTGGCATCCTCGTTTTTTTAAGGAAGACTTCAAAGTCATCTACTAGTTGGTGGTTGAACCACCCCATTTGAAAAATATGATCGTCAAATTGGATCATTTCCCCAATTTTCGGGGTGAAAATAAAAAATGTTTGACACCACCACCTAGTCATCTATGTTGCTTTTTGGGGGAACATTTAAGGTTTCCCGAAGGAATACAGCATTTTTTATTATGTTACAAAAATACACATTGAATAATCCATCATGCGTAAACCTCCCGAGGCGCATGTATCCCCAAAATGGCTTTTAAATTTCTCATCCAAGGTGCCAATTGGTCATCTTCTCACGCAGGGCTTGGGTACCTGCACCATCCGAATCATGTCAATTTTTTGGAGTCTAAAACTCTACCCTCGAAGAACGAATACACCCCCGAAGTTTAACATAGCCCTGAAAAAATGATGGTTGGAAGACTACTTTCCTCTTGAGATGATATAATGTTAGGGGCTATGTTAAACTTCCAGGGTGTAAACGCGAGGATCAAAAACATTCAAGCCCCAATTGAATTGATGTCGATTTTGGCACCAACATGATCTTGCAATTCGCCTTCCCCGAGACGCCAATGCCTGAGCCTTTGCTTTCAAAGATTTCTTCCCGCAGAATTTGCCGCAGTTTGGCTGGGACATACTCCTGAAAACTCTGGTTTTGCAACCAACATGTCTGCGACATTACAAGGTGGCAAGCTGCTGATGCCAAATGTATCATCATGCTTTTATAGTTGGAATTGAAAAAAACATGGCCAAACAGATCCAACTGCTTGTCATTTTACTCCGTTTGGTCCCCTGTGTTTTTTGTTCCTGGCTGCAGAGGTGTTTTTGTTGACCTTTTTGACCAATGGCACCTTGAAGAGTTGTGCTTGAAGATCCTCAGGCCTGTCAAACAGAAAATGTCAAAAGCCCCGTACTACACTACCTTTTTGTGGCCGCAGGGTAATTCTGATATACCCCAATTGCTTTACTGAAAAATTGTCGGTGGCTTTAAGCTATTTACTAAAACTGCTACTTAAAATCTGTGTTTTCCTTGTTGTAAGTCGGAAGGGGCATAGAATATCAATGAATATTATAAGACAGCATTAGAAACAAAGATCCGCTTACAACAGTTTGGGGTGGGCCCCATTTCGTATGGCGGCTGGAGATTCGCTTGGGTTCTTAAATCAAAAAGGTCCCCCATGGATGCAGAGGGAAGCATGAATCAATAATCATCCCAATTGCTCCAAATCGATATTCTGCAGATACTGTAAATGCCTAGATGCAGAGGGGGAATTTCCAACATCATGCCAAAAGAACTGGGAAAATCATCATCTATCATCATCTATCCAATTTTAGGGCACTATAAAAATTTGTGGAAATTGCCAAGAGGAAGGGTCTGTTGAGAATCATTGAACATTGCGGATCGCATCAATATAGGACTATGTTGTATATATATATATATGTATATAGCAGATAAATCCCTGGTATCAGATAGTACCTGAACTATAGAATTTATCAATAAAATTTGGACTTCAGAACTTCAAAAAAGCCATCAAACGTACGGAAAATCTATTACAGATCATGGGGATTTGCATATTGCACCCACCTGCTGTTTAATAGGAATCTCTTCTTTTTGGCGTGAGATTCCCCAAAACCAAAGAAAAAAAACAGGTGAAGTTGGTAAAGAGTCGTCCCCTTTGTGTGACGCTCAATCCCTCAACTGAGAGTATGGCAAAAGACACTGGAAGTCAGAAGTTGCAAACGAGAATCACCGACAAACACGTGAACCAAAGAAAAAGGGATCTCCTCAACATGCCGGCTGCTAAAAAATTACTTATCAAGTTGGCGTTCCAAATGCGACCAATTGAACCCCCTTAAAAGAAGACATCGCCTGTTGTTTCCCCCCCATGGCCAGCCCGATAAAACTGCCTTACACGATTGTTCAGTGACAAATATGTCAAGCGATGTGGATCCTTTCGCGCTGTCCGTTGCTCTGCCAGACCAAAGTGGACACCTTTTTGGCTGTTCAGTTCATGTTGGGATGGCTTCAGGTTGCAGCCGATGTTTGTGATTATGGGGCTCCTACTATTGAAAAGTACCATGAAATTTCTTCTGTTTCTTGTTGCCTTAATATCTATAGGCCTCTCTCAAGTTTGAACTATTGGATGAATAATCTGAAACTTCACAATGGTTCCAGAATTGAAACGACTTGAATTCACGTTTTGTCACAATGATTTGAATGGCTCATGTGAAAATATCACCTTCTCAGGATGTTAGGAACTCAGCCAAAGTCAAGAAATCATGTTCTTGCAAAAGGATCTGGACACAGATGAAGGAACCAATTCATTCGAAAAAAAAATATAACTTCACGCAAAGACATAGCAATTCAAATCGCATAGCATCCATGTATGGCATATTTACCTACATTTACCATAAAAATCAACCATGAAAGTGTAGGTAAATGTACCGTTTGTCCCATGGATCCGTCATGGGAATGTCAGCCTTCCAAAAAGTCTCCCGTTTCGCAGCCCCCCCACCGACCATCAAGCAGAGAGGATGTACGGATCATACTGCTGGGATGTGTGGAATTTTTTAGGGAAAATCCACTACATCCCCCGAAAATCTAACATAGGACATTATATATATAGCCCCTAAGACATAGGCAATTCCCAAAACACAATTCAGTAACTCATCTTCCGGTTACAGCATTTTTGGAGGAGGCTATGTTAAATTTTTGGGGGGTGTACCAAGTTGAACTGGTAAAGTTTCCTCCCGGATTGAACCATTCGTGGCTCGAGGTGCTTGCGTAGAAGTGGCTTTCGAAGTGCATGTCTGCCATATCGTTGCTGCCCTGCAAGCCATGATGATGATGATGATGATGATGATGATGATGATGATGATGATGATGATGATGATGATGATGATGATGATGATGATGATGTTCATGATGATGATGATGATGATGATGATGATGATGATGATGATGATGATGATGATGATGATGATGATGATGGACTTCATCTAGGAAATCAGCTCTCTGTGTATATATATACTGTATATATTTGTGGTGCCGTACAGTAATTCAAAATAGGGTCAGTTTGCATGGATTCAACAACACTTTTGGCGTGACCTCCATTGAGGTCGAAATCATTCCAGGCAGACATGCTCTACCAATCCTAGAGCCCATCATCTGACTAACTAAACATCGCACTTGGCAGGAGGCCGAGCCCCAAAAAAGAAACTAAACATAACCCATAGGATCCATGGGATGAGTTTGGTATATTTACCGATCCATCAATGGTTGATTTTTATGGTAAATGTAGGTAAATACTATGGGTAACAAATAAACAGTTTCGAGTTTTTTTAGCTGCTTTAGCTGTTAGTTTCAGGGAGGGTAGGCTAGTCATGTAGTTGCCCCCTTCTTCCCCACCTGATTTAGGGATACGAGAAAACACCAAATTCCAACTCACTTTGCTTTCCATCTATTTCAATATGACCTATCATATTCCCATAATAAAACCAAAATCCAATGTTTATCCTTTATATAACCTATAAAACGCATAGATCTCATAGTAATAATTAGAGTCTTCCAATTTGTACACTTTTCAAATATCCCATACCATCTATGTATCGGATATTTACCTGCATTTACCATAACAATCAACCATTCATGTAGGTAAATATACCATACATGGATGGTATGGGTATAGACATAGAAATCTGAGGATTTGCCCCGTTGCCATCCCTGAATCCCTCGGAGGGCTACCGACCTTGGTATGATGAAGTACACCTTCTGCCATTTGACGACGATAGCGGTAGAGCACTCGAAGAACTTCGTCCTTTGATTTCCAACGTTGGAAATTTCAAACACACCAGAAACTAAAAAAGTCACCTGTATATATATATATATATATATCTCTTATCAAAGAAAAAAAGGGGCACGAGCGACAAAAATTTACAACAAAACAGATTGATCTCAAAATCTGCCGGCAACAATTTGAATTTGTCTGGAAACCTGCTGGGTGTTTCCAAAAATAAGGGTATCCCCCAATCTCCACCCCAAGTGCTGATCATTTTTAGTAGGATTTTCCCATGGGTTTGTTGGGGAAACCCCACCATTTTTGGAAACATCCTGCTGGGTTTTTTGGAAGTTGGGACCTCTTAGATTCAGTGTCTGTTCGGGTCCTCAGCCTCAAGAGCTCCTTCCCCGGTGACATCCCCAGTGACCTTGGCATGGAGAGCGTACGCCCAAGTTGTGGTTTTTTTGATGGATTCCTTGGATTCCTGTTAACGGGTGAAGGTAAGCAATGTGATTTATATATGATAAATTATTGATATTCTCTATTTAGAATGTGACTTTATTTCAGGTATATATATATATATACGTACACACAGATACACGATGAATCATTAATAGTCCATTTATATTGTGTAAATCTGTTGCCAGCTGCTAGCAATGTCTTTCCGGATACCTTTCCAAGTCAGGTCCCCATATGTTCACTCCATCGACAGCTCTTGGGGACCACCTGGGAGTCAATAGCCACACGAAGATGCGTCTCTTCAAATGGTACCCGGAAACCCGGAAAATGAGAGATTCGTCCCCTGAAAAGGGGTCAGGATTTTTCATCTTCCAACCATCATTTTGTTGGAGGCATATGTCAGTTTTCAGGGGTTTCCAGATGTTGTGCAAATTTTCGCAGTGAAAATCTGCAAGAACAAGAAATCCGGCTGGTTTCTTCTGGAAACCTTCACGCGGGGGCGCCAAAGGTGCTTGAGGCCAACAGTTGCGGGCCGGTCTTTGGGTGGAAGTTGCTGGATGATTGTCTTGAACGGATTGAAAGAATATTGCGTCTCCCGTCTCTATTTTTGTGTCTTAAGGATATGTGAAAAATAATGCTCCAATTCTCCCCCTTTTCAACCACATTGGTGGCAATGGTGCCTTCAATTTTGCCAAGAAATGTGTGAGAACTAGTGGGCCCAAGAAAAGGAAGAAAAGAATCCCGTGTCACACAGGGGTGCACTTCAAAGGGTATCAATTGACAATGAGAACTGCTGAGAATCACAAAAATAATCAAATTACCAAGTTACATATCCCAGTTGGATTGTTTGCTCTTAATTCTTTCATGATTCCCACAATCCAAATGTTGCTTTCCGGGGACATGAGGGAAACCCGTTTCGATTCTCGACCAAGCCGATGCCAAGGTGCCAAGTCGTGCATATTGTGGATCTCCCTCTCCCATCTGTAGATGCCTAAGCTTCAATGCCCTAAGGTTTGCTTCATCCATCATCCCCTTGGGGATTCCGGGGGTGAAAATCGTTTTTAGAAAAATGAAACAACCACCAACAACCTTAGGCTTGGTTCACCAACCCAACCAACCAACATGGATATCATAAAAACCATCCAACCAACTCAGCACAGTTTGAAGGCGTCAAGTAACACCGTCAAGGGTCACCACTTTTGACGGACGTCACCTTTTTGCGAGGCCGTTGACTAAAAGTAGTATATTTGGACTCCAATCATTTCAAATTCTATTGTGGATGATTTTCAGTTGCGCATTTCGTGTTGTGTAAGTCCCAATATTGCTATGTTTTCCTATCATAGTGCTTAATAGAGGGCAACGTTTTAAAAACCCTTTCTTTTTTGAGATCCCATCCTCAATTTCACCTCGATACAATCATCCACGCAATCAGCGTATTGCCTTAGCTCAATGAACGCAGCAGGAGTGGTTTCGTGGTTGACACCACCCCAGCTGACAAAGAATTGAAACATCTCCAAGGGCGAAAGTTTTCACGAGCATGTCAAGTGGATGCTTCACCACTTAGAAACTGCTAATTGGATGATATTCATATCATTCAGTCTCTGTTCCCAGGTCTGCTTTGCCAAAGGAGGCCCTCTCCGGTACTATCCAGCCGCTTCGAGGTTAGATACATCTAGATCTGCTTTTCTGTAAATATGGCCTACTTAAGGGTGAAGTTGATCTTAAGGTAAACCCTTCAAACCCACAACAAGGCCAGCAGCAAATCTCACTGCCCGAATTCGTAAACCCCTAGGCTGTCTCATCTCAGTCTCATGCTATCTCCTGCTCCCATAGTACAAACTGCTCACTCTTGGGTACAGGAAAAAAAACAGCTGTACCCGGCCACAAAACTACATGGTCCGGCGCTCAGATGGCCGTACGTTTTTCTGGATTTTGGCTATTTCATCCCACATTTTACAATGTTTTTGTGTTTTTTTCTCCCCAACCTATTTGAGACGCCTTTTTTCGTGTAAAGTATGTACCGAAGCAGTCCATTGCGTAGCACTTTGAACACGGGTTACATCACGGGTTTGGACATGTGTAAGGTATGTACCGAAGCAGTCCACTGCGTAGCACTTTGAACACGGGTTACATCACAGGTTTGGACATGTGTAAGGTATGCACCGAAGCAGTCCATTGCGTAGCACTTTGAGCACGGGTTACATCACAGGTTTGGACATGTGTAGGGTATGTACCGAAGCAGTCCATTGCGTAGCAACTTGAATTAGAAGTATATATGTACAAACAGCCAAAAAAAACGCAAAATACTGTGTGTTTTTGCACATGGAAAGCTGAAATACGCGCGCCTGCCACACGCGGCAAAGTCAGAAATGCAGGATTTAACGCGGCCATCTACGCACGCCCAGCCAACTACATGCCCCCCCCCAAAAAAAAAAAAACAGTTCCAGAGAACAACCAATAAACCAAACATGCCCAAAAAATCATGTATATTCATCGCCATGCTGCTGCATCACCGCTTCGAACATCTCCGAGTTCCGTTCGTTTCCGGACTCCAAGCGATCAAAGGTGCGATGTACCAAGGCCACGAGTTCCGCATAGCGCCTCGACCTGCCGAGATTTTAACCGCCCGTTTTTTTTGTGGATCGATCCTTTTTTTGTGGTGGAAAAATTTTGATCCCCGGATATATTTTTTTTGGGGAGAGTGGGTTATTTGCGGGGGTGACAGAACCGAAACAAAAAGTTGTGGTATTAAAAATGGTAAAGACAAAAAATGGGATAGACTCGGATAGGTACCCATCAATCTTGGAAGGTAGATGTTGGAATCGTCGACTGGGTGGGGTTTTGACCATTTTGGATTGGTGCAAATTTGTTGTACGAAAAAATCATTGAACTTCGCAAGGTTACTCTTGAAGGAAGAAATCCTGCACCAGTTGAGGTTGGTAATTTATCCCATTATGTCCCAGGGTTTTTTTACATCCCAGGTGGTCGTTTGGGATGTCTTCCATCAACAGTAGGATGGGTCAGGGATTCAATGTTAGTTCATGTTGACCTCGCGGTGGAATCTGCGACTCCTAGGCAATGAGTGACCAAATCTCAGTCTTCCATAGAAAATCACTTCGCAATTCGCACAGTTTCCGGGATGATACGGGATGATCAAACTGAATGCGTTGTTTTTTTTTTAGGATTTTACAAACCACTCATCCCAGAATTTACACCCCGGAAAACTAACATGGAACCTGAAAATGAACCCCTGGAAGAGGAGATTCCTTTTGGATACCATCATTTTCAGGTTCCATGTTAGTTTTCGGGAGGGTACACCCCAAAAAAAAATCTTCCAAGTTCACCATCTAGTTACGCCCCACCTAACCATGCCCTTCCTCCCCCCCAATCCTCACCTCTCGTGTGCCTGCGTAGGTGCTCCCATCACTTGTTCGTTGCTTTGAAGTTTTTGCAACAAGCGCAAGGCACGTTCACGCGTTTCGGTGTTTTTCAAGGGACTCTTGCGAAGTAAAGCTTCAAAACCTGAGATTCGTGACTGTTTGGGATCTTGTTTTAGGGATGTGGCTGTTGAAGGCAAAAAAAACGCAATGCATGGATTGATTTGGTCATCTATAGCTAAGTTTTTTTTTCAAAGCAAGTGGAGATAGCAAACGAACGATGCCCAAGTGGAAATTGACAAATCTTACTAATGGCACATTGACATTTTCCTTCCAGCTAATTCTTTCCAATCTTACACTTGCTTTTCAAAGGTTACAGTACCTCTCAAAAGAAATCAATGGAATTTGTGTCTCAAACTTCTTACAGTAAAGCATAGCACTGGAAAGTCTGCCATGCTCGCGGTATTTACTTGGAACCAGGAAGAATTATGACCTTCCAGACAACTTTGTGCGTCTGGTTTGCCGTATCATCAAAAAAATTGAGGCGAATCAAAAACCTCGTGCAGCATCAATTTCCCTTGTGTTTGTTTTTTTGCATCGTCTTTTCATACATCCTTCATTTACATCATCAAGCATTTTCGAGCTGTTTCTTTGAAAAATTCCACCCCCACTCTTTTGAAAAAACCAGGGGGATTGTAAAAAAAAACATCCAAACAGTTCACCGGACTGCCGTCACAGGAACGGGGGATCAAGCTTCGTGGAGGGGTGGCACCGGTGTCTGTTTCCACCACATTCCAAACATGTTGACGTTGTTGTCCCGCCAGCGATAGATGTGAAAGATCCAAGGTCAAGTAGTCCTGAGGATTCCGAAACAACCCGTTTTTAAAAAACACCAAAAACATCACACCACATGGATGGTGACTCAAAAATTACATGGAAATATTTTAATGGAAACTTGTATCCAAACAACTTATATAATGGAAAAATATGAAGCGTTTTGAATGTTGTACCAAACATCCAACACAAAATTCAAACAAAACCGTTTGAGAGCACAAATGGAAATTGAAGGTTTTGAAATGAAACCGTTTTTGGCCTGTTTGCCTACGTCTCAACAATCAATTCTAACAGGATTGAAAAGTCATCTGGCCCCATGTACCCTAAGCACTACCGACCATCCCCACCCATGTATTCGATTGGAGTAAGGCAACACATATCAATGATGAATGTTAAAGCGAGTGTGATTCACAATTGGGGAACTTTAATTACGCTGCGAATGGTTCACTTTAGCAGGCACACGTCCTTCTAGAATGGATTTTGGAGCCGACATTGACAGTCAATTTGAAAGTTGTACCCAAATTGGGGGCCCGTATTTGGAATTATTTGGACATAATTTAATGATTCCAACTCGCTACTTTTTCGGAATTGTTCACAAAAGATTTGCTCCACTTCACTCTGGTACCACACTGTTAACATTCCAAGGACCACGATAATAGGCCCACTTAAAATGATGTCAAGTCATTGAAAATCCGGTCAAGTCTTCCAACTTTTGAATGCAGTACAGAAGCCCCATTGTGGCCTGTAACCACATGATGCCGAAAAATTCCTGCATCGATATTGCAAGTTTGATGTACATTTTTTCCACGTGAGATCGGACAACCCCCCCAAACCGGTACCTCAAATTACTTTCGGATTCTGATATTCAAACCGAGTTCGATGTGAGTTGTTCTTCCTGTGCTTTGGAAGACTACTGTATCGCTTATTAACATGCGGGTGACCACCTCCATTCCCCATTATCATTCAACCCTTTGGATCCAAGGCACGTCTTGAGCCAGGGCAGCCCACAATCGAAAGAATGCCTCGCTGGAGCCGAGGCAAAGACCCAGGAAGACTTTAAAGAGATGGGGGGTTTTCCCATGGTGACTCACCGTTCCCATACCATCCATGTATGTTATATCTACCTACATTTACCATAAAAATCAGCCAAATGTAGGTAAATATACCATACATGGATGGTATGGGGTTTGTAGTAAGGTCCTGCGAGGTCATCGTTGTTTACCACTAGATAGTTGGGGAACACGGCTTGGTGGCTGGACTCGCAATTCCAGAAACGTGGTTAAATTGCTACTGAACAGAAGCCAACGTCCCTGAGCATCCCATATTGGTTCCAATCAAATTCACAAATTTGATATTGATTTCTATCCAAGTTCAAAAAAAAAAGCGTTATTGATTTGCAAAAAATGCAATATGTAAAGCAAATCAAAAATCAATGACAAAAGCAAATCAAAAACAAAATCAATATTTCGATGTAGGTCACGAAAACACAGCAGCCTTTTTTGAAACAGAAAAAACCCTGTAATTACAGTGAACCCAAACCTTTTTTCCACAGGCCTTTCTTCTGCTTCTTTCCCCTTTTCGAAAGTTGTTTTTTTCTTTACCTTTTTCCTTCTCCTTTTGGCTGGATATCTTCAAATGTGTCCCGGGCAGGCCCAATAATGGGACCACCATAAGAATCCCAAAAAATATGGGAATGGTATGGGAAGCTTACCATAAGGGGGTCCCATGTCCTTGGGGGTCCCTGGAATCACCCTGGATACTGACTTTTTCATCTTCCGCCGAGTTGCTTTTTCTTGCTGGTCTTGCCACCAATTGCTGACGGACCACGACAGCTCTTCCTCGACCTTTCCGCTGACGGTGTCCCAGTACTTCGTAGTTGAGTAGGGCGAGTGGGGATGAACAAAACATGGGAAACTTGGAGACTCTTTGAACGACGCATAGGTACAAAATCTAGCCAAAATATATAATATGTCACCAACCTAGATTTCCCTGAAATAAGTGGATTTCCCTTACTAAACCTCCCCGTCAAAAGTTGTGTTTCAAAGCTTGCAAGCTTTGCACATGTTTTTGCGGATCATGAGATTCATTCTTTGAATCTTTGAACTTCCTCTCAAAACCCCCCAATCCCCAGCCCTCCATTTAGCGTCTTCCATCAACTTGCATCTTCCATGGTGACGTCTCTAAACTTCATCACAGTAATAGCAAATACAAAACATCCCTCCCGGCAGATTTTTTCACACCCCAAACTTCAACAAAGCCAAGCAATTTACCCCAAATCCATCATATCCATTCTTATCCATCTCTTGGGTCCTACATCTTCCCAAGCTCCCCACCCACCCCGCCCCAAACCCCAAACTGACCTGTTCCTCACAATCCACTGCAAGTTTGACATCTTTGCAATATGCACTCCAGCCAGGGTAGTTGGGACACCGAAGCACCACCTAGCTTTTTGAGGTTTTCTTTACAAACGCACCTTTTTATGTATGTATATATATATATATATTATATGTATATGTTGTCAAAACGTGTTGAAATTGATAGAAACTCGAAAGCATCTTGCAAATCTGTGGAACCACGTGAGCCAACTCTACCTTCTGTATGTCATTATAGTGGTTGGTGAATAAAAATCCTTATAAATGGCCAATTATGATCCCTAAACACCCGGGTAGTAAAATCCCCTCTATAATTCTTTTTCAAAGGGGAAATTTGAAGATGCCTCCAATATGTACGTATATACATATATATATATATACATAGTTTTCTTCTTCGATAGGCTTGACAAAGGTCCAGGTACATAATAGCTATCCAAGAAACTTTCTTTCATGAAATAAAGCTGGAAAATCCACAAAATTTTGACGGTGGGTTTCCATGTCCTAAGGACATGGCATGGTCTTGCAAAATGATGGATTCAATTCTCCAAAACTCAAATCCAGGGTTCCCTGTAGAGTTTTGCGGGACAGGGCAATTTGAATAATCTTGTATACCCTCTTCACAAAAAAAAATATAATTATTGTTTTATTCATCTACTATATAATCACAACTTGCCTTGCTATGACTGCAAAACGACTCCATCACTAAAACTACCATTAACTGTTGGTGATTCAGTATGAAAAACGTTCGTTTCCCCAGGATGTTTCATCCCTCAACCGCCGTGGCACATGAAAGCAATCTCCACTTTCAGGGGCGTAAGGACCTAACAAAGTCGGCAAAAAACAAAAGTCGGCTTATCTCCCTGGAACCTTTGTTGTCCTCTATTTTTGGGTTTGAACCCTCCAAAAGAAGGCCCAAACTCCATTCAAAACAGCCGGGTCATGGAAGGGTTCCAGGTAGTTGGTGGTTGAACCAATCCATTTGAATAATATGATTTAGTCAAATTGGATCATCTCCCCAGGGATAGGGGTGAAAACAAAAAATGTGTGAAACCACCATTCTAATTGGGTGGGTTTCCAAAACACTCTCTCCTAAAAGAGAGACTTTAAATGTTCAACCACTACATAGCTCTTCACACCTACAGTAAAACTGTTAGCTTTTTCAAGACTTTCCATGTTTTGTTCCAGTGTTTCACTCTTGTTCTTCACCTGCAAAAAAAAACAACCATTCACCAGCAGCCCGGGAAGGACATCAGCTGATGGCGGCCTAATTGCACCTGGAAAATAGGGGGCCCCCTGGAAAGCCGGAGATTCCTTGGAAACCAGCATTTTTGGGGTGCGAACTGTGAGTTTTAGGGATGGTACTCTCCCAACCCTTTCATTTTCATGGGCATTTTGCTGGTAGTTTCCGGAAATACAGAGATACACAAATTTGGAAATTGGCCATCAAAAATATCGCCTCATTTCCATTCCCCTTTTTTGAGATGTTTGGACCAAAACCCAGCATATGTTTAGATTTTTTTGAGGTCCTGTGTCCTGCACACCCGACACCCAGGCCCCAAACCTCGCCTCTGGGGACCTCTGACACGGCCTCATGCCTCGTTTCGCTGCCGGATTCCCGGGAAACCCGGGAGAAGTCACTCGGACTCCGTTGAACTGTGCAAACGAGTTGGTGGTTGAACGGTTTCGACCCAATTGAAAAATATGATTGATCGTCAAATTGGATCATGATTCCAAGTGAGTGAAGCTGGGTTATGACAGACTTCCCTAACCACTATGAATGAAACGCAATTTTTGGGGGTAAAAATGATTGAACATATTTGAAACCACTACCTAGTTCTACTGTTTCACCCTTGTTGTTTGTTGATTCATGGATTTTTACTAACAACAAGTTGAAAAAAGGCGATAATTTCCGGTAAATGTTTGGTACCCCAAACAAAGATGTCACAAACGCACTTCTAGTGGATCATTGTGGGGGATTCCACCTTGAACTCACTTGTCGTTGGAGTTTCTTGAGGGACCCGGGGGGGTTCCATGAAAGAAACGGTTTAAATAGGTATTTTTTCGGGGAGAAGAGTCACTACGGAGTAGCGAAAAGTTATAGTGGATAGAAAAGCATTTGATGTTTTACGGAGAGAAGAAAAACTTGAATCCCGGATCAAAGTTTGGGGAAAAGGCACTTCAGTATTCTTACGAAACTGTATCAAAAAATATCCAAAACATGGAAGCACTCAAAGAAATAGCGATAGTAATGGTGATTCCAAGGTTGTTTAGAAAATTGTACTTGTCATTGTGATGGGTTCAATTTCTACTTGCCACCTTCGCAAACATCACAAAATATCACCAAAAAGCTGGTGGTTTCAGATTCAGTTGTAGGAAAAACCACAATTCTGATCATCTCACCCTCTAGACGTCAACAAAGGTTTCCTAATTGAATCAACAAACCACCAAGCATAGTGAGTTGGTAGGTCAGCTGGACATCTTGGGGTTCAAAAAAAAAACACTGACAATACAAAGGGTATAGGATTTCAAACCTGCGACCCCAACCATCATGCCTCCAGAAAAAAAAAAAACTCTTAAGGGGGAAATCCAAAACACAATCAAGCAACTGATGCCGCGAAGAGCGACGGCGGTCGTAGGTGATGCTCATCAAAGCTTCATCGCTATCATCCGCCCGTCGCAGGTAGACTAGGAGCCCACTATCTCCTGCAGTTGCACTGCAGCAGGCTGTTGCTCGTGCGGAGCTGGGGGAGACGCATTTTTCCCAAAAGTTTTCCCATGGTGACATCTTTAAAAGATTCATCAACCCATTTAGTGAAATACCGCGCAACCACGGGACAATTTCAATTCTTCCAAGGTTATTTTTCTGGTCTATCAAAAAATCACCAAGCTGGAAAACCCATGAAACAAGTGGGGCAATCCGGGATGGAAAAATACAGGTTTTTTGGAGCTAAAATTGACCCATTGTCACAACTTGCAAGCTCCCTTTCCTCCGGGATCATGAACAAAATCACCTGAAGTCCCGAACACCTCGCAGGCAAAACAAACAAAATAACAAAATAACAAACAAACAAACAAACAAACAAACAAACAAACAAACAAACAAACAAACAAACCAACCAACCAACCAACCAACCAAACAAACAAACAAACAAAACAAACAAGCTATCAAAACCTGCAGCTTAACAACTTTGAAACCATGAAAACATTTGCCCCCCGCCCTCAAAAAGAAGTGTTTTCCGGTTGGGTCCACCGAAACCGTCACAATCACGCAGTCCTGTGTTTCCCCAACCTTGGTCCATGCCAGTTGTTGACAAGCGCAGGTTGGTCACCCTGAGACCACTGGGCACAGGCCTTCGCCACGCTGGTTGGGGGCCAGTTGGGGTAGAATGTCACCTTGGTTGGTCTCAAATTCTTGTTGGAAGGTTTCCTTGCAATGGCTATGAACATATACAAATATATAAAACTACAACCAAGAATGGGATGGTTTTTTGTATGATGTGCAACCAGACTGCTTTTTCAATTCAGAAAAACAACCATAGATCTTTCCACACACATGGAACCGGAACCTTGACTGCCATACCGTCATCTGGGGGTGTGGTGGATGACCTTTTCAAAATACATGCGGAAAACACGATGATGGCGGGTTGGAACCCACCATGGAAAATACATCCAAATCTACCTTCATTGGTAGCGGTTACCAGGCGGTGATGTCTCGCCTACTCAAGGCCACGGGTAGCAAGTAGTGACTTCCTTCTCTGTCCTCAACTTGCGGGAGGGCATTGATTTTCAATTTTTTTTCAAGATATCCAAATTGTGCCACCTCCGTGGTGTCTAACTTGCACATGGACTTGCAGAGTGCTTGCCGAAACAAGCATCCTTGGAGACACCCGGGACCCTATACATACATACCGTTGATAGAAGAAATCTTCCACCACCTGCGATTGAAAAAAAAGAAGAATGCCTTATCTTTTTCAGTGGAATCAACATCTAGCTTTAAAAAAGAAACAACAAAAAAAAACACACACAAACTTCCGAAACACCTTTCTTGGAAATTCGGGTACGCCCGTACCAACTAAAACCCGTTGAAATTTCACCCCGTTCGGCTTCCGAAGTCCAACATTGATGCAGCTGCAAACAAGCCCAGGTGCTGGACGTCCAACACGAGATCTATTGATAGATGCATTGCCTTGGAGCAAAACATCCACAGGATGGGAAAACTCACCCCTTTGCACCACGAATTTTGAACGGCGAGTCGTCATTTCCCCACGGTGGGAATATGATCTTCCCCAACCTTGAAAGGGGGGGTCATTGTATTATCAATCCAAAATCATGGTGTAATTGGGCTGGGTTCATCAGGCATCACCAGCTGATTATTTCATGAGATAAATGCTACAATTTTAGATATCTTCTAAAAGTATTCAAACCCCGCGAAATTGGTCTAAAAAAGAAGTTCCCACAAAGAACAAGGGCCTTTAAACTATAGTTAGACCATAGGTTGAGTATGGTTTCACTCCTTGTTTTTGTTGGAACAGGTGCCATGCGTAAAGTTTGCAGAAGATCTAGGCTACTCAAATCTCCCACAAAAGTAGCCGAGGGCTGCTGAATTACTTTGGGATGGGATGTTTTGGTGCGGGGACTTTGGAACGACCCCCCCACCCACGATAGCAGTCACCACCAGGATTGTTACATTTTTGCTAGAGGCTTCATTTGCCACTGGCATCCCTACTGCCCAGGGGGGGGTAGATATGACAGGACCCGGCCAAAAATGGCCAGATCCCAAAGGGCAAGAATTGTGGGCCAAGAAAAAAATGCATACTTTCCTTACCACACAAAAAGAACATACACCCCTGAAAACTAGCATGACAAAGGAAAAAACAACCGTTTGAAGATGTATCTCCTATTAAAAATTTTGGCCATGTTAGTTTTAGGGGCTGCATATAAATCTTTCAAAAAGGTACTGGGTCGGGGGTTTATCCGAATGATTCCAAATGAAGTGCAGGGACATCCAACATTGGGCTTCTTCGAAAATAACCTGTTTTTTTACATCTGGTAGGGGTTGTTTAATAGGGATCCTTACAATATCTACAACTTATAGTTCAATAATCCCTAGACCAACTGGGTAGGATTTCATCCCCAACAAATCTACCCTAAACAACCGTTTTTTGAAGGTCCCTTTGTTCTTCATTGCGACAATGTTTTTAGCAACTTGTGGCTGCGGAAGCAAACCAACCGGTTTTTATTTCCAACCAAACGGACCGAGCCAAAACTTGACGTTAAGAAGCCGTGAGCGTCTAAACGACATTCATCACTGCAGGATAACAGCTCCAGATGTTTTCTTTTGTGTATCCTCAATGCCCAAAAACGACATGGCCATGCCATGAGATTGGTGAGAAACTCCTCACTCAATGGCAATGGTATGGTCAATCTTGAGGAGGATTCACGTAATTCTTGACATCAACACTGACTTTTAGTCAAAGCGAGGGGGGGGAATCGCTTGCGTGAGTACTGAAAAAAAAACTATAATAGTATACATATATATATATATATATAAAGAGCTGGGAGTTCTCCTGATCGAGGGGCATTGCGGGAGACTTCATTGAATTACACATATATCTTGACACCAACGTTGAAAGACATCACACATGAAGTATACATGCGCCAAAGTGATACAGCATCCCTTTCTCTCTCTCTCTCTCTCTCTCTCTCTCTCTATTTAAAGTACTATGTTGGTTGGACGTTTTTCCATCTGGTGACTCATTCGACTCGATTCAATACATCTCATCATGGCCACCGATCCATTCATCACTGGAAGACTCCCTTGCAGCTCAAAGTGCTTTCGATGGCGAAACTGGCCCAAAGGCTGCCGCAAGGAACAGTCACGTAGCAAGACTCGCCTGGAGACTCTCCACCGAGAATGGACTTTGGGGTTTCGCATACTGCATGCTGAACCCATACTGCTAGGTAAGAATGGGCATACTAGGTATTGAGTACTATTGGTTAAGAAAAAAACAATTCATTTATATAAAGTATACCTTGGGTATGGCCCCTTCCCGGTGACAGTGACCACCAGGATTATTCCATTTTTAGTAGGGAATCCCTATAAACCTTTATTTGCCACTGGCATCCTGGGAAGGGGCCACAGCCAAAGTATACCACTACTACTTTGGGATTGGAAATCAGGTCCAATCCGTCGGATTCTCCGTCAAATTCTCCAACCTCTGATATTGTATATTCGCAAAGTTTGACAGCTCGCCACTGAAAATGAATGGTTGGAAGACGATCTCCTCCTTTTGGGTTTTGGTAACTTTTCGGGGCCGAGCTGCTAAACTTTGGGGGTGTATCCCAATGTATCCCAAGCCGATCACACCAAAATGAATTCGGAATTCTATGGCATGACATCCGAAAAAAAAAAGTAAGAGTTTTGGTGGACAAAGTTTCGGTCCAGCATCTCCTGAAAACGTTGTGGTTGTTTTATAATCACCTCGCATCACCCCAAAATAAATCATCCAATCGATGGCGATTTGGTGTCAATCAATATTCCAAAAACTCAAAAAGTAGTAACACGAAAAGTGTCCTACTTTTTAAATGAAAGCAGCTGGAAGTTTTTTTTCCACTAGAGTTTTTGGTTGCAAAACTGTCATCATTTTTTTGTCCTACCAACGTTGATTCTTGTGAGTGCTCGGACGATCCTTTTCTGTGGCCCCGGTTTCAAATGATGGAAAGGGTGCATCTTAAAAGGGGTGATGCTGCATCGTTTGGTTTGTTGACCCTAAAACTATGGAGTCGCGACATACAAATGCTGAGATTGTTTACCTTACAAAACATCCCCATACAATCCATGTATAGGATATGTACCTACATGAATGGTTGATTGTTGATGGGGTTTTTATTGTTAGGTAAAAGAATACAATCGAATCGTCCCATGGATGAATGCGTCATGGGATCTGCAAATCTTAGTTTCAGTTTCGGCAATCCTCTAGTTGGTGGTTTCAACCCCTTTGAAAAATTTTAGTCAAAATGGGAATCTTTTCACCAAATAGGGGTGAACATAAAAAATATTTGAAACCACCACCCAGTCCTTCTTCAAAATATTTGTCGATTCGTGGACACACCCTACAGTAAAACCCCCCCTTGCTGGCTCTACTTATATATTGCCTTCTTAGGGGGTTATATGCTACCTACCACCTGTTATGGGAACTTTCGGAAACTCCATTTGCTTGTTGGCCGTTTCGAAGTTTCCCTTTTCACCCCTGCAGCTATTATAGATGTACAAAAGTGAAAATCCACCAAGGGCGTCGTGGGAACCCATGGTTCAAATGGATCCTGGCAACGCGATCATTTACGGACTCCAAGCTTGAAAACATTGAGAATGTTCATAAGTTCTAAATGACCTAAATGCCATGCATTTTTCTATGTGATTGGACAACCCCCCCAAAACCCAAAACAGAAATCTTACAATATTTTGCTACTGTAAATTCATGTAAATGCTAAAATTGCTGCTAAAATCAGAAACATGTCATAGAAATTTATTGATGTGGAACGTTTGTTTGATAAGAACTACATCTAAAATTTTGAATCTGAATATCCATCTTTTCGACAAAACCATCCCCAAATGTTTGCGCCAAAGGCACCGCTCTGTTAATCCATCAATTGACACCAAAGTGCCTGTACCTTGGGCTTTCACTACACGTTCTCGTTGATAGCCGAATTGCAAAAATGGGAAAATCGACCATGAACGGGAAAATGGACGCCAGTTTTTAGTTGTTGTTTTTTTTTTTGGGGGGGGGGGGAGAAATTTTGGAGGGTCAAATTGTGATATACTTGCTAACCCCCAAAAAAAATGCATGATTCTTTGAAAGGGAAAAACAAAATCTGTCTTGAAGATTACAAACTACATTTAGGCGTTTTTCAGGTACCACCTTGACATGGGTAGCTTCATCGTCACTTGTAAGGATTTGTCATATGGGCCCTGGACACGCCTTTAGTCACTCCAAAGTCGAATCAAACTTGGGGAAATAGGGCGGCAGTGCCATCTGAGCAAGGTGAAACAAAACCCTATGAGATTCCGTTATACTGATTGGTTCATGACGGGTTCCTTATAATGGCTTATCATACTCCTTACACAACTAGGTAGTGTAATCCCCTATATACAGCAAACAACTAGAGTTTTGGACACTGCTCATCGATGTTTGATCATAGAGTATTTTCATCATAGCCGGCAGAATCTGCCGGTTATGATCAAAAATACAGATGAAAAAGAAACAACCGCTATCTTGGTACATGGTGGGAACCGGGTAACCGTGCTAGACATGTTGGAGTACCATATAAGGGACTTGTTACGTGAATATATGTTCGGCCAAGAAATATCGCTTGCTGATGAATACAAATCTGAGAAGTGACATCATACACAATCATAAATATCATATAGCATCTATTGAATAGATATGGAATCTATTCCATGATCATGTAAAACATCCACGATTTTTTTGGCATGAACTCTTCAATCAAATAAGGCCGAAATTCTACATCCAGGATACGATCTTCATGAAGCTGTCGGAGAGTATAACGAGACCCTTCACAGTCCACCTCATCTCCTGTAGGGAAAAAGGTGGTCCAAATTGGGCAAGCTGATGACTCCCACTACACAAGTGGGAGATACTGTTGATGGAAGAAATCCTGCACCAGTTGAGGTTGGTAGTTTATCCCGTCATTTACAGGGTTTTATACATACCAGGTGGTGCAGGATTTCTTCCATCAACAGTATTTTCTAGAATCTAGAAGATCTTCATTGTACCTAATGATTGGTGTTTTGTTACATTTTGAGGGGGTGCAAAATACTTTTTGAGTCATAGTCATACGGTACCGTATATATAATACAATATGTATACTGTATGTGTGCAGATCAATATGTAAACATTGGTATAGATCTTGTATTGTTTGATCATACTATTATATTATATATGTCCATGCGGACACGGGGCTGAACTTTGCCCGCACCAAAAAAAAGGATAGGATGAATACACCGATCGTAGACATCTAGGATAAACAAAAAGCGCAGCTCAACTGGTGCAGGATTGAACACACAATCAACAGAGACAGTATCACTGTAGAGAATTCTCCAGGCCAACTATGTTAGCTTACGAGTGGATTCTGAAGTGGTTTATCTTGAAGTTCCCTGTTTTAATGGGGGGATGTTGACGACTTCTCCCTCAACTGCTGCGGTGTTCCAAATCGCTAGTCCTTCAAGCAAACACTCGACCAACACACGCAAGCATGCCGCCAAATCATGCGACATGGCTGACACAGAGGAGTGTCCAAGTCGATCTTTGGGTCCGACGTTCGTGGAAAGTTCAACGGCTCAGGTTAGCTATTTGGTTAGAGTGCCATTATTTTTGCTTCCAATGGTGAAACTGTTTTTGGAGTCAACGCGAAATTCTGGTGGAATCTACTTGAAATACCAAGTAAGTCATGATGGTTGACACACTGGTCTCGTTTAGGTGGAGAGTCGAGAGTGGGTGGCTGGGTTTAGGTGGGTAGGTTGGTTGGCGGGTTCACTGGAAGTTGTATCCAACGTAAATTGAAATGTTACCATCAAACTGTATGAAACAAACCTAGGCGAACTAAAGTTCAAGAACCTGAAATGAGATGACTTTAGGATAACAATCCAGGGAACTAACATATCCTACCTGAGGAAACACCCCTGGAAAAGGAAAAACATCTTCCAAACCATCATTTTCAGGTTCTATGTTCATCTTCGGGGTGTAACAATCCAAGATATATCAATATCTGAGCCCCTAGTAGTTCTTTTTTGTTGCTGGTTTCGGTCGTCGCTATAATTCGACCATGTCAAGTGGCATTTCAGCACCAATGACTGCAGGGAATGGCAGGTGTTCAACTCGTCATGCTGAAGTTCCAAGCAACTCAACGGCGTCTTATCCCTGAAGGAGATTGCTGTTTACAAGCAGGAATCGAAGGATTCCAAACGAATACTCGAATAGAACATTTTAAACGCACATTTCAGTGCATGAAATGAAATAGAATCCTTAAAATCTATTCCAATATATTGCCCGGAGAGCCTTCTTCAATGGAACTGTCATGAGTCATGGTCCTTGATATGTCCTTGATACGTCCTTGATCCTTCCAAAAACTATCAAAATTGGATCCACCAGCCATCCATGAGTTATCATGCCATTCTATGGTCAACCATTTCAGCATCCATTCGTGGATTTGTTTGTGGTTTCTGAAATTCGGGCGATTCCAAGAGTGACCTTTCTGACGGTCAAAACTGGCGTTTGTGACGCTGGTCGTTACCTGAACCCCATCCTGTGACCCCAATCCCTGCCTCTGTTGCTGGCGCCTGAAAAATCTACAAATTTTCTGATGGAAGATATGACCAGAATAAAACAAAAAAAAACCTTGACAAAGTTACAGGCTTGTAGGTTTTGACCTTGAATTTTCAGCCGCCAGGGCCCCTGGAGACCAATATTTAGATTGTTAGGTACCAGGGTTACCATCTGTGGCGGATCGTTTCCACACATGTTTTTGGGGACAAATCTGCAACCTTGAATTGCCAAGATGCTAGGAACTTTGTCAGTCACTGGTAGCTCTCAACAGATTTGGGACCAGAATAGCTCCGAAATCACTTGGCTCAACATTTGTCTATAAGAAGCTGTTCCCGTGTTCACCGAACTACGCAAACCCATCACTTCATGGAAAGTGACCAAATGCATCGGAATTCATTTGGATCTGAAAAGGGTTTATAGGGATTCCCTACTAAGTGTAGTCGAAAAGGTGACTGTTACTGAGTGGGGTAGATCCCAAGCATACTGGATAAAAATGAAATAAGTGGCGTATCAGGCCACATCATCACATCACTATAATTTGGTTGATCTAATAGTCTGAGCAAATCACTACAATTCCCAAACCTGAAGGCATCTTGGAGGGATTCCCCTTGAAAAACACCAAGATTTGGGGTGACCATGCGGCGGGTTCGTAGCTATAATTTGACCAGAAGAATGCTCTAATGGAAGGTATCTGGATGCACATTCCCCGTGTCTACACAAAAACGCCTTATGGTCACACCAACCAAAAAGGGTTTTTTTAGAGCATGGTTAAAATGGCACTGTTTGATGGCGAAGTACACTAAAAATTGGTATTCATGTTCATTCTATTTCTAAAGAAAAACGGTGCTTTTCAACTTTTACCGGTATAGAAAACTTACCACCTACAGCATATATTTGTCAACTGGACTGGACGCAATCTGCAGGTAGAAACAAAAAAAGATCCCATCTTCTAAGATACACTGGATCTTTGCAGCCATCACCTTCACAAACGGTTGATCCGTTTCTTCCATCCGCCATGGATTTTTTTGAGTTCATGACCTTTCAACACTGGTTGGCTTCCCCAAAAACAAGGATATTTGCAGCTTCACTTATCGGCTGCACTTAAAAAAACAACTCAAACCATTGGCTCCTTGGTACCCCTAACTAAAACCAAAAAAAAACGTGACGCTCCAAAAAAGCAAGGAGATCATTTTGTTGATGTGAGACCTTTTAAAATTTGGCTTCAAAAAAGATCAGGTAACAAACCAAAAAAGGTACAACCCTCATTTATGAGTGACTTGCGTTCCCAGTGATTTCGAACCATTGATCCATTTGATCCGAAAAAATTCCTTCATAAGGCCTCTCCATCCCCAAGGACATCCCAACCTCGCTGAAGAAGTCTGGCGGTTCAGCCTAGCAATGCACCAACAAAAATCAGCAAAATGATAAGGGGAGGTTTCTTATGAGCAAAGATGATGATAGAATATACTATGAATATACCTCATGGCACCCAGATCAAATTTTAGAATACACAATTCAGTTGTTTCATTTTGGAAAAATGGTACTATTTTTAACGCCCCAAAAAAAATTGGACCCCTCGACTCTTCAAAGATCGTGGCACAAAAAGAAGAGGTGGATTTTTTTAACCTACAGTATCAGCTTCAGCCTGAATGTGTCCATTTTGTTCAGGAGTCTTCCAACTTTGAAATTCAATTTCTGCAACTTTGCGAAATGTTTTCTGCAGCAATGCTTGTTTATAAACTATTTATATAATGTATCTTTTTCACTATTCATGTCACATGTCCATTCAGAAAAAAAAACTGCCACTGGTAAGGACCATTATACACTCCCCAAAGTTTAAGAGTTCGCCCCTGAGAAATGATGCTTGGAAGACAAGCCTTTCCTTTTTGGGAAGATCTATTTTCAGGGGCTACTGTTGATAGCTCCGAAATCCTGCACCAGTTGATATATAGTAAAAATATCCCATTATCTGCAATGGTTTTATACATGTCAGCTGGTTTTCTCGCCAGATTTCAGCCACAATCAACAGGACATGTTAAAACTTCCAGGGTTTTTTTTCATGAGAAAAAAATCCAAACCAAACCAACGGCGGCTGCACCAAACCAACGGCGGCTTTTCCCAAATCCAGACCTTAGCCTTCCAGAGATTGTACAAGGCCTTGGATCCGTCGGGGCGTTCCATGAGATCCGTTGAAGGGTCGGTTTTGGGTTTCTGAACTGGTGACGAATGTTGGTGACTTTTTTGTTGTTCAAGAAAAGTTGTTACTTGAGGGACCCTCGGAATACCAATGAAAAGAATTTATAACCCTGGAAAAATTAACGGCTTTTGGACCCCAACAATGGAGGTGGATGGAAAGATGTTTTTCCGTTTCAATTGGGTGATTTTTCGGTTCCATGTTAATTTTTCCGGGGTGTATCTGAGAAACAGTATCGAACATTTTGGGAATGAATTGTAAGAACTTGACGCACTTTAAAAAAAAAAAACTTTTAAAGTTGGTGTTGTTTGAGGACTTGGGGACTTCAACTACTTGTTTCCTCGCTCTCCCCAATATAACTGGCTTTGCTGAAGTGGGGAAGCTGTTTGTATTGAAGCCTGATTGTAGGGAGATTCCAAAGTGATAAGTGCCGCTCAACTACTGTAGTCTTTGGTTGATATTCCAAAATTTAACCAAAAAAATATCCTCAAATAAGGCAACCCACGCATTTGAATAAGAGACGTTCAAGTTGAACGGAAAGGTATATTAAAGATAGAACCTCTTACAAGTATAGTAGTTGTTCACCAATCTGGAAAAAAACAAAAAGTCAAGGGTCTATATTTCACATTCCCCTATCTATGTTCTGCCTTTTTGTTGGGTACTCCAGGTGTGTGTGTGTGTGTGGTGCGTGCGAGTGGATAGAAACCTGCCACTGGCACCAATGTCGAGTGATTCACTAACATCAGATGTATTTAAAAGATCAGTCTTACACTGCATAGATATATGACATGGTAGGGTCTTAAACACATTCCCTTATGATTTTGGTCTTTAAATGTCTATACATTATATAATGTATATATAATACAATATTATATGTGTGTCAAAACTCATCATTTCGGGACCCATTCGAGTCCAACCAAATTTTTTCTTGGAGGTCTGAAAACCGCCGGAGTTGACCTCCAACCCTACCGCAGTGAAAGTTTACCATGGATTTCATGAAGCTTCACCGGGGAAAAACAGTTCCCTCAGCTTCAAATCATCCGAAAGGTCCCCTTCCCGAGATCTCGCCTTTTTTGTTTTCCTTGTTTTCGTTTTTCCGCCCCAATTGGCACAGCTTAGATTTTGCGTTTTCAATAATCTCCCACATGGCACGGCACGTTGTGAACCTGGAAGGTCCAAAAAAAAAAAGGCGTGGGGTCTTTGTTTGGTGGCAAACAAACTTCAAAAGAAATGTGCAAAATGTTTTTTGTTGAACTGCAAATCCAGGATCATCCTGCCTGTGCCTAAACACCTTTCGTTTGGCCGGAAGTAATTTCAGACTTCCGACCGATTCGATTGATTAGCACACGCGGCAACACAGCGGCAGAAGGGCACAACGATCAGGTTTTCCAAGTTGGATGATAAAGCCCTGTAAATCTACCCTCCCTGAAACCAACAGCAAGTTTGCCCCTGAAAATAGGCCCTTAAAGGAAACAATCGTCTTTCAAACATCCATTTTCTGGTGCAAAAATGTTAGTTGCAGGGAGGGTATCAGTTTCTATTTCCAGCTATATATATATATATATTATAATTTTTGATAATCATTGAAATGTGTGTATCCTAACCAGTAGCCCTAGGTATGTTGAAAAAAGTATGCCAAAATTGACAGGTCCTCACCTCTCTTTTATAGGAGGCTGATTCTGAGATTGGGGTACCAAAGGCACTGTAGACCCAGCTACTTGGAGGCTTAACAAAAAAATATGGATCCAGTATCCGTGGGATTTTTTTATCATGAAATCCATTGCAGTTGTTGTTACCAACAAAAGCACTTGGGGTACCTCATTTGCTGGGACCGCTCATACTTCCCGATGTTCAACCTTGCTCATGGCCACACACCACCCAGTGTTACTGCAGATTCTGTCCGTTGTACACCCGCATAATGTCGATTGAATTTTTCGAACCAACGCAGAGCGAAACAATGGCGGTTTCGTGTAATTTCCAAGCTGAAACTTGTTCAAGCGCTTGGGCGATTGCATGGGGATAGCTCTTTGAAGTTGAATCTAGCCCCAAACAAGCCCCAGAGCCCATTAAGATCAGAAAAGGCAATTCAACATTCAACAACACAATTGAAAAATGTCCAAATCATGTCTCGTTCTGCGCCGGTTGGCTTCGGGGGTTACCCTTTGTTGGCTTCCCAACATGAGCATCTTTGACGCGCTTCGGAACGCCATCTGGACCACCTTGACTCAGCAGGATTTTTTGTTTTTATCGGCTCCGGCCTTCCAGCACCTGGTAGTCATGAAGGCTCAGTGAAGGCCCACAAATCTCCGAGTTTCACCATGAAAAAAGTGGAGTGATTCCACCATGCAATCATTCATGATTCATGATCCGAACATATTCTTATCATTAATTCATCGTTCATCAACATTCATCATCGATTCATCATCGTCTTCATCATGCATCATGATTCATCAATCATTCATCATTCATCATTCATCATTCATCATTCATCAATCATCATCGTTAATTGAAATAAGGTCATTGGAGAAAAAGTCATGAAATTTCCACTGTCTAGCTTTTGGGTTGCCCAACTTTGGGAGAGAAACTGCAACTTTGGGCAGTTTTGCTGACTAGAAGTAAACTCCCCCCGGGTTCATCAACATCCATATCATCCGGAGATGAAAAAGTCATTAAGCATCCTGCATTTCTGAGAATATGGGGAATTCATGAATATTCGCTATATACTATAATTTATTACACATCACCTTTTTGTTGGGGTTCTGTCACAAAAAAATCCATGAAAATCATTCATCTAGATCAAACTTCCAGAGTACTGGCATCTTTAAAGCCTCCCCCCACCCTGCCCGGAACACCGGAGCCGGTTCAAGAACATCCCGGGAAGCATCGGCAGAATGTAAGAATCCAATCAAATCATGAGTGCAGAATGTGTTGTGATTATGATTGACTATTTCTTGGAAAGGTTACTCTCCCTGAAACTAAGAAATTTCACCTCAAACACTGGGGTTCAGATGAGTTTCCTTTCAGGAAGGCTACTGAAAGGGCTGAAATTTGCCAACCTGCGAATTCTTGACCTCTGCAACTAGGAGGTCACATGTTGCATACATCAAAGGCTTGGGGGGGCGAGGAGAATTTCAAGTTATTTTTTGGGGGATCTTTGGTCAGAGATCTTGGGGATGAAACGGCAAAATCTGACCAAAAGGACCGAAAGCGAATTCCGATCAAGCGAAAATCTCGTAGCAAATATCGCCGATGCCTCCCGGCTGCTGGTGAAAGGCACCTTCAATTCTGAAGATGGTGAGATACCAAGATGATGCACCCGATCCCAGGAGATGAAAGATCACGTCACGAAGCTTCGGAGTCCGTCGTCTTTTTTTCGCAAAACTTTTTGCGGTGGAAAATTCTGAGATCATGAGAGTTTTTGTCAACCTGCTGGTTGAGTCTTTCCCTTAAAAACACACACACAAACTCAATATGAAAAAAGCACAATGGAAACAACGTTCGCAGGAACGAAGTGCAGCAAATACTCTGGGATACTTTTGAGTGAACCTTTGAAAGTGTAAGAAATCTGGTACGGATTTCCCTTGTATCACCTGGAATCAGGGCTTCGGTCTATCCTCATAGACAAGGCACAACGTGCACACCGGCCACACCGGCCACACACCAGGCAAGCGATGTTCGCTGAATGACACCATGAAGATATTATAGGGAAAGGAATTATAAAAGGAAGCACATTGGAATCACGGAGGACATCCTGATATCCCAACAAAAATCGTGGAGTAATTTCTTATGGAATACAAGTCTTAAGTTGAGATACCATACTTATGGGATAGCCTGGAGAGATGACACATATCTCCTGTCCAACCGTATGTTCCATTTCCAACCTGGTCGCCATTCAACCACCACGCTGCAAGAAGACCCATGCGGCATTTCGGGCGAAAGATGTCAAAGGTTTATTTCTTTGTGCACACACGGCAGGACAGGGGTTGTGAGAAACCCCGACGTCAACATCTTTCACCTTCAAGACCTGGCATCGGACTCTTGACAAGAAAACTTGCAAAAGCCTTGGTCCAAAAACTCCATCAGCTAAACACTCAATGGGAATTGCCGATTTTTCTATGTCTTTGGAACACCAATCTGTAGAATTGGGGTATGCACTCTCAATGGCAACCATCCAATTTTGAGATACCAATCACAAGGAGTTATAGATCCAAAAAGAGCCACCCGAGATGGGGAAAAAAAAGCATGTGCCGTGGCAAAACGTCGCTAAAAACAGGACTTAATGCCAACAAATGTTCAACACCAAAACGTGAAAATCTTCCCAAATGGAAAGAAACATCAGCTTAACACATTTTCTGGGATGATTTGCGGGATCATACCCAACATCATCCATTTAGAGACATCATATCCAAACATCCTTTTTTGTCGGGAACCTTGCCATGAGTTTTTCACACATTTTCCCTGCCCGTTTTCTGCGCCTTAGCCATCTACCTCTGCCTCACCTCGAATCGTTGAGACAAGGCCGGTTTTGAAGCTCCCCAAAGTGAGGGGAAATGAGCCTCTCAATCCAAGATAGTGTCTCTCCCTTCATGTTGGATGTATGTATAATATGTAAATATATATATAATTATATATAATTATATATATATATGCTATATATATGCTATATATATGCTATATATATGCTATATATATGCTATATATATGCTATATGCTATGTATATGCTATATATGTACATGCTATATATATATGCTATATATATTTGCTATACTATAAGGACATACCGTAGAATGTATATAGTGTGTGAATGGACTCTGTGTGTGTGTGATAAGAATGGACCTCTGTAATGTAGAAATGTTTCAGATTAGCTCGCTGGAACCTGCGTTAGTAACACTTGTTTGGTCCCGTCCCGTAGAAACGGTTCCTATTAGAAGGGTGTCATCCAGCCTCAAATAGTGGACGGTCCTGTGGACGTATGTTTTGGGTGGCTTCCAGGTGTGACGTGACTGTGTCATATCACGCAGGTAGAAAACATGTGTGAATCTGCAAGATTCGAAACAGAATGGAGCTGTATGAAGATCTTGTGGATCTTAATCTGCATGAGGAAAAACACAGTACAAAATGAATAGTCCTGATTTTCACAGAAGGCTTAGGGGGGGGGGGTACTCCTCTCAGGTCCTTTTCAGGACCACTGAAAATCAATCACAGTTTTTTTCGGTTTCCCCTTCCACACTGGCAGGGAAGAACCTCACCGAAACCGGTGGGAAAAAGTTGGCCATGTTTTTACGCCGACTTCTAGGATGAAACCTTTTTGAAGAAAGGATTCAGACTTCGTGGCAAGGCAGTTACATCTCAAAGATTGATCGTCTCAAATTCATACCTAGTAAACCTAAGTAATAAACACGAGATATAGTTTCAAGAACAAATGAAAGCTGTAAAAAAAACAACAAGCATCATGAATCTCCTAGATTTGGAAACATACATCATACATCTATTGAATCTATTTATCACTGTTGACAATACTGTAAATATTGCTTGGAATATACAGTTTCATTTGACTTGATGACATTTCATTCAAATTCCGCCCAAGCCTCCAACACTCCCATATTTTTGCCGGGCCTGTGGTGTCCATTGGTTCCAGAAACGGCTCCGTCATCCTCAAGGTTTCCAGATATCCCAGCTAGAAAAAACTGAGTCAAAATGGAAAGCATTGGATCTACCACCCCTCACCCAGGCTTCCAGTGACCACCAGAATGACTACATGAGGGAATTCCGAACTAAACTTTGATTTGCCACTGTTGAAACTGTGAAAAATCACCAAACGGGAATGGGCCCAAAAAGTTGGATCGTGACACTCTGAAGTTGGACATCATGACTTTACGTGGAGTAGATCTATTTTTCAGGTGATCAATCAACTAGAGCCATACAGTCTTATCACTGGTGTCCATTGAAATGAGTGCAACAAATAAGCAAAACAAGGATTTTTCGTAGTGATGGGGAAAAACCCATGCTAAACTGGGAGTGGATCCTTTTCTCCTTACGGAGTCCCCTAAGAGTCTCAGTTTTTCAGCCCTACCAAACGGTGATTCCCCACCACTTCAAGGTGGAACCGGAAAACTCATCACAACAAATTGGCAGTAGCGTGTGTATATATATATATAGAGATACGGGTGTTTCCGAAAATAGGGGTACCCCAAAATAGATGGTTTATAAGGGAAAACCCTATTAAAATGGATGATTTGGGGGGAAAACCCCCTATTTTTGGAAACATCCATATATTCTCACCGGTCCCCCCAAAAAAAACACCAAACATACGTTTCAAGCGGTGACCATTTATGATTGGAATAGGTACGATCTGTTTCTTCAGTTGCAACAAAACACTGTGAAATACCAGTGTTTTCTAGTCACCAGCAAATATGGGATTGCTTGACATGACTAAAACACCAAATTTCTTCATCCCTGGCAGATTAGGAAGCATCCTCAGGTTTGCCAGGCTGCCATTGATATAATATGATATAGATAATAAAACCGTCAATTTTAACATACCCCATAGAATCCATGGGACGAACAGTATATTTCCCTACATGGATGGTTGATTTGTATGGTTTTCATGTAGGTAAATATACCAAACTCGTCCCATGGATCCTATGGGTACCATAACATACCATAAGCCAACGGTGTTTTACACCTTGAAATTCCTATGATTTCATGAAAGTTGGATGCATCTGTCTGATGGCCACAGAATCATGAAATTCCAGCCAGCCAGCTTGTTTAAAGGTGACATCATGCGGAAGCTATTCGTTGGAGCTGGACTAATTCTAGCCAAATGAAAATACACCCCTGAAATTTAACATGGAACCTGAAAAGAAGTCCCTGGAAATTCGGAGATTTCAATTTCGGGGGAAAAAATATTTCCCACCAATCTGGATTTTCCCTGAAATAAGGGGTCCCATTTCCCTTCAGGCCACCAAGCCGACCAAAGTATATGAAAAATCATAGGTTGACATCACCAAGTCCCTCACTCCAAGTTTTTACAAGTACACCGGCTGGAAAGTTTCTGGCGAAAGCTGGAAGCTAAACATGGGAAGCAGGACTCGAAAATGAACATTTTGGATTTGGAAATCATGATGTTGGGCTGGTTTTTAGGGGCGAAAAAACATCTTCTCAAGCTGAGTTTCATCACGTTGTAAATACTCAAAATGATCTTTGAAATCAGCGCAAACTGTGGATTCTTTTCACCAACCTGCCAGTGAGTAAGAGCTACAATATTTGGAAGTCCTGTAAAACCTATAAAATAAGTGTAAATCTAACCTCAACCTTTTAAATGGGGTACCAAAAGGGGAACCAAATAAGTAGTTGGTGGTTCAACCCATCTGAACAACATGATCATCATATTGCATCATTTCCCCAGGAAAGGGATGAAAGTCAAAAATATTTGAGTTGCCACCACCTACTATAGGTTGGTAGAAGGGCTACCACTTTTTCGCTTTTTTGGAGTTGAACTCCACCAAGCAACAGATCCACTGCATGGGGACGATCTTCTGGATCCTGGCCGGGAAATCCACCGAAAAAAGGCCACCCAAATGGAAGTGGTGATGACCCTACCTTGAAAGTCTCACGTGATGAGGATTTTTTTTTTCATTTTTAGTTTGGTGGGGGGTTGACCGAAAAGTTTACCCCTTTGGCAAATAGACTTCGAACTGGTGAATGATCCGTGGGGCAGTTTGCCAAACGGTACGGTCACTGTAAATGTAGCTATTGAAGTTGCTTTCATCAGACTCAGGCTTGACCCTATTGAAATCCAGCAACATCCATTACTTCGTTACCCAGAAAAAAAACACACCCTGAAAAATGAACGGCTGGAACCCAAAGTCATGGAAGTTTGGTTCAGATGATTTCCTTTTCAATGGGGTGATGCTTAGTTCCATGTATTTTTTTTCGGGGCGCAGGCAAAAAAGGGGAACAAATCAACAGCTATCTTATCGAATTACTCTTCTCTAGTCATAGATCCTGTACATACTACAGTTGACTACGGGAACCAAATTGAGACCATCATGGAGTCCCATAAAGATCACCAGCAAGCCCTATATAGCCCCATATGCATCATATATACACGTCTTATGGGCTGTTTCCATAGGGATGTATATGGCTACGATCAGGTATTTTGCGGGTAATCCATGGTTCTCCGACAATCCCAAAAAAAACGCAATGAATAATAGTATAATATATACCTGGAACCCAAATGATTTGATTGGAGAAAAGGCCTTGTTTTGGGGGTTGACCTTCAAAAAAAGAGGTCGTTTGGGTTCCAGGTCTGCATATAGCATCATATATCAATATCTCATGATTCACCCACCTTCAATACCCTGACAGAAGGGGAATTGCCCATACAAGCCATCTGAAAGTATTGTTTTAAAAGGTGCTTTTTACTATCAACTGATGACCTTTTCATCAAACGTTTTTGTTGAAAAAGAAATGCAGCAATGGGCGTCTTTCCGGATCATGATCTTCAGCTTCCACCAATTTGTTTATGGCAAAATATGTTGGGGGTTGCGAAAAGTCTGTAGCAGTAGATGATGAAGGTTAATGAAGGTCCCTTATAACATAAATAAAGATGATGGTTTTCTCACTGTTAGAGTGTTTAAGCATGCCACAACTGATGGTATGATACAATCACATCCAAAAAAAAACATCAAACACTCATACAACTGTCTTAAGCGCTTCATCTCTCATTCTCAAGCTGTCCATCTTCTATCTTGTCTGGCAATGAGAAACATAGGGCTCAAAACTGCCACCAACAAAAAATAGGCTTCAAAAACTGTCAAAAACAAGCAGTGTTTGTTTTTGAAGGCCCCGATGCTTCTCAGGCTAGACACAGGAAATCGAAAAAAAAAAAAACAAGCCCAGGAGACATTGTCTCATGGCGGTATCTTGGCAAGTTTTTTCCAATTCAATGATTTTTTTGGGACCCATTTTATGGGGATCCCAGGATGAACCTCCGGAAACGTCTACGGGTCCGAAAAAACGGGTCCGAAAAACGGGGGAAGTGGCCGAGTCACCAGTGCCATGGATCTCAAAACGTATTTGGAGAGTTGCTTCCTGGAGAAAAGGAAGCTGGAAAAAAACATATTACACCCCGGAAGATTAACATGGAACCTAAAAATCACCCAATTGTAAAGGAAAATCATCTTCCAAACCATCATTTCCAGGTTCCATGTTAATCTTCAGGGGTGTACTGTTGATGGTTCAGAAATCCCAAGGCCAACCACCGGTTGGATGGTGACAGAAACCCTGTAAATAATCGAATAAACTACCGTTACCTCAACTAGTGAAAACCGGATTTCTGAACCATCAACAGTATGGTTTTGCTATTCGACTTGTTACTTGCGGCGTGTTCACAAAAAAAAAAACATGTTCCATATTTGTCCAGCTTTGTTGTTTGAACAAAAAAGTTACACCCTGGAAGATTAACATGGAACCTACAAATCACCCATTTAGAAAGGAAAATGATCAAAACCAAACCTCCAGGGAATTATGTTCCAGCCGTCAATCTTCAGGGGTGTACTTCTTAGCACTTTGAGTGCAATATTTCACCGTGAAGCTGGGTGCAAAAGGTTGATTGTGGATGCTCTGGGGAAACCACAGGTCAAAAAAACGCCTGGTCGGTTTCCTTTTGTTCCCTGTTGAGTCGACATCTAAACAACCAGTTTTTATTGGTGGTTTCAGTTGGATGATGAACCAAAACATTACATCAAAAAATGGTCCTTTTCACCATTTCCATCCATTAAAAACTATAGTTCTTTAGGGGTTGAACATCCGTAATAGTACCTTTCACACACAGGATCATGCAAAATCGCAATACCACCAAATCACTAAGGCAGAAACCAAAAATCGCACCAATCACAATGCAGAATCGTTGTGCCATATAAATCACAGGCAGTGATCACCGGAACCGCAACCAACCACAAAAGTCACCAAATGTAGATGGATGACATCCCAATGCTGCCTATAACTTTCACACCAACCCCTCACTCGAGCTGGGCTCATACAGGCATATCGACCCCATGACTCTCAACCACCCATCTCAAAAATATGATCGTCAAATTGGATCATTTCCCCAAGTAAGGGTAACAAATATTTGAGTTGCCACCACCTATCCAAGGTTTCACCAGTTTCTGATGCGCTTAAATCAGATGCAATTTTGGTCTGCAAAGACTCTGATTTGAATGAAACAGCTAGCATTTTTTGCCTTTTCAGGCGCTACCAGCATTGCTGCAACATCAGTGATCAAGATTCCCATGGTGAGATCACACCAGAATTCTTGGAAAAAAACATATCAGTTTGCCATGATACACTCTCCAAACACACATCATGCCCTTGAGAAGATGCAATTATTTCACATTAAAAAAAAAACAACCTCTTCCCCACTCCGTTTCGGAGAGTTGCAAGTTTCGGTATTTCTGTGTATTTCTGATGGTTTTATATGAAGGATATTAGTGATACCCTGGCATTCTAGGAAACTTTTTCCCCAAACTCTTGTGACAAGACTTGAAAAAAGGACGTTTTTGACACCCCTGGAGAATTTACGCCCAGACTTCTCAACATTTTGGCAGCTACCAACCCCCCCCNCCCCCTGTC
>DF239465.1:42811-78054 GCA_000507305.1 Breviolum minutum Mf 1.05b.01 | reverse complement strand
CACACCTTTAAAAAAAAAAAAACAAGAATTCTACGAAATTTCCCAACCAACCCAAAAAAAACACACACCGAAACAACTTCCACGATTTCCTCCACGGATTGTTTTGGGGGGAAGAAATTTCCTACGAATTTGAACCTCCACGAATTCCACCACCAAGGCACAGGACAACCCCCAGGTGGCTGGCCGCAACTCCTGGAGACAAAGAAGGGCACCGCGATTTAGGATGTACATGTATATATATATATACAAATATTTAAATATTGTATATGTATATGTATATAATATGTATATATACTATGTTTATATAAATATGTACCTAGAACCCAACTGACCTCTATTTTTGAAGGTCAACCCTCCAAAACAAGGACCTTTTCAATCAAAACAAGGGTCATTTGGGTTCTAGGTATATATGCATAAATATATATATATATATGTAGTTATGTATATACATATATATGTAGTATGTATTAAATCTTTGTGTGTATATATGTAAACATGTATATATATATAGAGAGAGAGAACTCTTTGTTATACCTGGAACCTCTTTGTCCTCTATCTTTTGGGCTTCAACCCTCCAATAAAAACAATGGTCATTTCGCATTCCATATAGATATTATATGAGCAGGTAAAGAAAAATACAATAAAAAAAAGGCAATCCCTATTTATTTTGAGTTCAAAAACTTTCGGGTGTTTTTGTCAGGGTAGTAGTGGGGGACAAAAATCCATCAATTTTTTGAGAGGTTCTTCAGCTGTTCATTTGAAATTGGAATCTCAGAAGGGCCTAGCTGGTGGTTTTGCATCTGTTCCAGCCAGCAAAAAGGCTCCGAAAAATCTCCCCAAACGAACGACGATATCGATATGGAAGGCTAAGGCGCAACTCTTGTGGTGTCAAAAATATGGCCATTCTTTTTGCCACATAAAGCCCTTCTGATGATCTTTCAGGTGACTCCTACGAAAAACTCACAAAAATCGCCTCTGTAAATTTGATGGTTCAGATGATTCCCCATTTCCTTCTAAAAAATGGGAACCCCAACTTTCAGGGGACGAAAGGTCGTTCATTTCCGCTGGGTGAGAGCTCCAATCGTAAAAACCCGGCACCTTGAAACGCACGTTGGGAGCCACACCCAGTCGTTGTACCGGGAAATAGGCCGGTGACGGCGTATAGAGTTGCCCTGAGGAAAGGAGTTCCAGAGCGAAGCAAGTCCCCAGGATCAGCGCTCCAGCCACTTGCTATGTATGTATATATATATATATATATGGCATCTCTTGAAGCTCATCTGAAATCAGATAAGACTATGTGTATATATGCATATTTATATATATATATGTATAGATACACATTATATATATATAGTATGCATATATATAGTATCCTGTATTTTACCTACTAAACGTATATACATATATACTGAAAAAAACATATTCAACAATCCCTCTCTATACATTTATGTACACACACCATGTTGAACATCATCTTAGACCATGTCTGTCTTTCTTGTTGCCTCCTCTCCGCCCCTGAAATCCCCTAAATATTTGCCAAACAGATTGTTAGAAGAAATTCCGAACGTGTTCCTACCACTTGGTAACGTATCCGCGGTTTCAACAAAGAAAAAAGTAAAAAAGGATTATAGAATCAAACAATGGGAATCAAACAACACCTGGGTCTCCAAAGCATTAATGATAGTGAATATGAATAATAGGGTGATAGCTACCATACCAATAGTAGCTGCCCCCAAGAAAACTAACGTGGAACCTGAAAATGGGGGTATCGAAAATTCACCTCCTCATCCAGGGGTCCAATTTTTAGGTTCGATACAGTATTCGTTTTGGGAAGTGTATAGGTCACCCTCTCTGAAACCAACATAGCACCTGAAAATTGGGGCTTGGAAGATGATGTTCCTTTTCGGAAAGGCTTCCTTGTAGGGTGCCATGTTAGTTTCAGGGAGGGTAACTCCTGAGTTTTCTTTCCATGAACCAATTGAAAATCCCATGACAAATCGGTCGACCGAGTGACTGATGTCTAAGGGACTCCGCCGCAATAACTTCTCGGGCAGCCCGGTCTGGACAGAGATGCGTGGGCGTGGGTTTCGCTTTTTTTTGGTCGGAAAAAACACACAGCAGGGGACGCCCAATTTTTTGAGGAAAAAATTGGGGATCTAATAGCTGGACCTTCCGGTTTGGGTGCCAAATGGTTCCTAAGGACTGTCAATTCACCTTTATCTTGGGGTCTTGTTTTGGCACCTTGGAAGGTGCTGGTGGCCGTGGGGTCCCTGAAAAATGATGGTTGGAAGATATATAAGCCTTTCCTATTGGGTTTAGGTATATAGCTTTTCAGGGGCGAGCTGTTAAACTTCAGGGGAAGTTTAACCCCAATCTGAAAGAAGGCTCCAAGATTTTCCCTTTTTCACATACTCCAGGCATTCCCAAACTCCAAAATGAGGGAAAGGAATGCCAAATGAGAAACTGATGTAGTTGAGGGCGCAGCTCGGGGTGTGTTCCAAAAGTACTTGCGCCGGGTTTCAGTCACATCACACGGCGGGAAGTCACATCATTTTGTGACAATCCCAATGGCACAGCGGCACCCAACAGAAAACTGAAAAGTAACCAAATCTAGCCGCGACATTGCGCACAGTGAGATATTTGTTGATTTTAGGAAGAAGTTTACATGATGCATGAACTACTGCCGGATATGAAACAAATCATCAAAATACTGTGGGCACACAAGCTATAATGACGAAAGCACAAAGAATGCAAATGAAAGTGCAAAAGCAACGAAAGTACTGCGCACAACAGCAAAACATGATGCATGAATTACCGGATATAAAAAAAACATCAAAATACTGCGGGAACACAAGCTAATGACGAAAGCACAAAGAATGCAAATGAAAGTGCAAAAGCAACGAAAGTATTGCGCACAACAGCAAAAATGATACATGAACTACTGCCGAATATGATAAAAGTCATCAAAATACTGCGGGCACGCAGAATGATACGACTTCTCCCCGAGCGATACGACTTAAACCGACCGCAAGTATCTTGAAAAAACAATCCAGCTGCCAAATGATTTCAAAAAAAGATCGTAATTCTACTTTCCCTTATCTACGCACATCCGTGGAATTGTGAGTCCCAAACGAACCCAAGCATCAATCGCTGTTTTGAGAAATTAGAACTACTTGTAAAATACGTACATGGAAATCCCACCCTAAGGATTATATCTTTCCTTCAATCACCAGAATCGCACAGCCTTACACCCATTAATATATTTGTTGAAACAAATGCTCATAAACTTAGCTGAACAAAAAAACACGGTTTTCCCCCCTTGGAAATCTGCTTCCTTTTGTCCCCTCCTAAACCTGGAAGAAACAAACAACAACAGCTGAAACGATGTCCCTCCCTCCATCCGCACCTTCTCGTTGACCAGCCCCAGGGCTTGTGCCAACATATACTCCACCTAACAGGAACGGATCTGGTTTCGCAGGAGAATTTTGAGACGCCACGGAAGGAGCAAAAAATAATAATCCCAGCGAAATCATATCCTGAGAATGGGTTTAGAATGGGTTTCTAACAGCGGAATATGAGATATGCAATATGTAATATAATCCATATATATATATATATATCATATACTGTATTCTAAAATAATACTAGACCTGTATAAAATCACTACATCAGTATCTTAAACAAGATAGGATGTCATCATCTCCTGTGTAACCCACATCTAAACACATTCGCCTCAAAGTCAACCTGCGTGCCTTACTGGTCCTTATTAGGCCCTGGGCTAGGTGAATAGAATCTTACAAAAGCTCCAGAGCCGTATCTTGGAAAAATCCTGTTCATGAACAAAATATATCAAAAACCCAAAGAAATGTTATATTTACTGAACTAGCGCTCCGCAACGGACTTGGCTTTTTTATTTGGGCAGCGAACAAAAATCTCCAGAAAACACCCTGACCTGCAGCTCTGATACAAAAAATTGCATTCCAAGAAACTGTGTCCTCTTCTTCATTCCACATATTGCCTCAGTTCTTAGAACGATCCCCTCCATTGTTGTTCGTCATGAAAAATATGCATGCATTAAAGAAAAAACAGGTGCACCCCAGTTAGACTTCATTGATTCATGGACCACAAGAGGTGTGTGTTTTTGTTGAAGAGTGTGTGTGCAAAATGATAAAATGGAGGAAAAAAAAACGCTGGAAAACAAGTGCTACAAATGGCAAAGACCGGATCAAAGTCTTGCCAAATAAGGCTGCTACTTTGAGGGTATGAAACTTATATCTAGGTGCTGGTTTCAACACAGAAACTTTAAAAAAAAACAAACAATGAGTACAAAGATAAACCAACATGTTTGGAACCACCACCCTGGAAATGTGGACATGAAACATGTTGGCAACATAGAAACCAAACATGAAGGGATAAGTGGGTCACACAAATGGTTGCTTCAAAACTACTAAGTCTGACAAGTCTTTTTCACTAAAAAAAAACCTTAGGCCCAAAGTGACATTTGTCCAAGGCTTAGACCTTTTTCAGATGCTGGGAAAATCACTGGGCTCAGTTTGAGACACAACAATTGTTTGGTCTAAATATTGTTTTTAGCATCCCCCTAAGGATCTTCGACCCTCCAATGGAAGGGTTTGAACCTGCAAAAAACAGGGGTAAGGTCCTCAAAATAGCCAGTTTCGAGGGTCCAATGATCCTTAGGGCCACAAAAAAAACTCAAAAAAAGCATCCGCCACTTTCGGAAAGATTTCCCAAGAAATGCCCCCCACTTTTGGATTACATATTGAAATTGCCAAGGGGTTTTTGACCCCTAAGAAACTTGGACCACTGGAGAGGGAAATTCCGCTACCCGGACCCTCGCGGCTTCGACCCAAGGGACGTCCAGAATAAAGCTCCAGTAATGCGACTCCTTGACCCCAAACATCCGCCTTGTCGGTGATAGGCAAGCGCAACCTGGAATTCTGGTTGCATGATTTTTTTTTGTTTTCCTGGGATGTCCAAGTCATGGGTACCTTAGTAAATATAGAGGATTATAACCCGTATATATCTACACCCGAGAAAATTAACATGGAACCTGAAAATCACCTCTTTGAAAAGGAAAATCAGCTTCAAAATCGCCATTTGTGGGCTCCATGTTAATTTTCAGGGGTGTAAGTAGGTTGTTTTACATCCCCTGACTAGGGGAAAAAAAACACCACCAACTTACGAGTTACGATCACTTCCATGGGTCACACCCTAGTGAGGGTCATATTTTTGGGGTATCTATATCAAATTTATGGGGTGTAGCTCCTTGTAAACCCCGCAAGAAAAACGAACTTCGATCAAACCGAGAGGTGCCATGGACGAAATCCCATGGCCAACCACCCGTTGGATGGTGCTAAAACCTTGCAAATAGTGGGAGAAACCACTTACCAACCGGTTAGCTGGATTTCTTCCAGTATTATGAACTACCACAATTTAATGATTCTACGTAATATATACATACATGTACATATATTTGCATATACATATGTTGCATAGACACATATCCGGCACTTCATACATCATTGCCAGCATTATGTTGTGCCTCTACATCAAACATGGCTTTTCTATCAACAAGAAGATCTGGAGCTGTCCCATCCCAAGAATCACATATCCCAGCCGGCACTTTCGAGTCCATGATTTTCCATTTTTTTCCCCGTTCGGTGAGATACGGTTGATGGCAACCAGAAATTCCAAGGCCAACCACCTGACATGTATGAAACCCTTTAAATAATGGGACATTCACCATATCAACTGGTTAGCCAGATTTCTTCCATCAACCGTATGTTACGACCCTGGAGGGGTCCTATTTCCCCAAGACACATCATCTCTGGAGCCCATTTGCCGATGTGTCCTGCGAAGAGGTCGTGGGGTAAGATTTCTGGCATCGTTGCATGGGTTTTCTCTGTGGCCTTTTTTGGAGTTGAGCGGTCAAACAACTGGGAGTGATTGGAATCGTCTAATCACTCTAATTTGGCAAACCTGCAAAGAACACTGTGAATGCGCCTTTAAAACTTCTATTTTTAAAAATTTCTTCGGGTATCAAAAAGTAATCTTGAAAAAATTGATCATGTTTGGTGAAACAGTTCAAATGCAAACATCCTTTATATCTGAAACCCTTTCAAAGTCAACAATTTCCATCTTTTGAAATTCGTAGGTCTGATTTTGATGGAATCATTCATCAGAAACCTCCAGGTCCAACCTGGCCGATGGATGGCAACCAGAAATCCGGTACGGGCAAACTCACCAGTTGAGGTTGAGGTTGGTAGTTGAAATCTCATGGATTTACAAGGGTTTTTATACACCTCCCTCCTGGATTTCTGAAGAAACCATCTATCAACAAACAGTATGGGAGACTCATCGATCAGACCCGACCCAAACACCCCAACACTCCAACACCCAACCTGCACCACCTTCGGCAAAAGCCCAGTTGCGGCCATTTTCCAGGCGAGAATCGAGGCGAGAACAACCTTTCGCTCCATGAGTTTTTCAACCAAGGTGGGGGGTAAAAATTGCAACCCATCCATCAAGAGTGCTAAGCATCCCCGAAAATATGTCCTCTACAAAAACCATGGTACAAAACGAAAAATAAGAAGCAGAAATAGCAGAAATATGTGTAGAATGTGTATATGTAAAATATGTATATACGTATTCGTATATATATATATATATTACATAGCGTTAGTTCCCACTTACAAATTTATGCCATGTCAATATCCCATTCAAGACAGTACAGGATCACCCAACAGAAAGCACCCCTTTTCTGGGTGTGGTTCCAAAACACCGGTTGTTATAAGCTTCGCATATATTTTACCTATCCCATTTACCTAAAAAAAAGGGTTGCATTTTTCCCAGTTGAGACCATATTGGGCAAATTCCAATGAAGCACATGGAGGTCGGTCGGATTTCCAGGGGCTCAGTGAGGTCAACTGATGGGTTTTCCCAAAGAAGATTACCCTCCCGAAGTTTAACATAGCCCCTGAAAAGCTACCCTCCCAATAGGAAAGTAGTCTTCCAACCACCATTTTTCAGGGGCTATGTTAACATTCGGGGGGTATCAACTCAAACAGCTCACTGTTTCTTAGTGGAGCCCACTCACAAGTTTGTAATACATCTGCATCGCTTTTCTTGAATCATGACAGGTGGGATGGTGATAGTTGTTCCCCCACCCCCCTCTTTTCTTGAAGCGAAGATAAGCAGCGATCATGTTTGATGGCTCAGATTCCAAGCAGCCTTCCTTAAGTAGACCCGAATCTTTAAGTTAATGATGTTGAAACATTCTAGGAAATCTATCTACAATGTTTGGGCCTTGGAAGTTACCAAGTCTCCGGAAACCACTACCACCCTTCCACTACCACCAAAATACAGCGCCAAGCAACCAAAGTCCACAATGCGCACCACGGTAGCTCCTTCCGGACTTTTGGTCCACATGAAGTTGTCTGCCTGTTGAAGGGCAGTGGCGGGAAATGGCAGCCCGGAAGCGAACATTACTATCCTCAGAAAATGACCCCTCTGATCAAAAGGGACTGACCAATTTGGGATGAGATTAAAATCCGTCTTCATCCATAAACACTTCTTTTGCAACCATGTTCATAGTTTCCTCAAATCAGATATATAGACCCATCGAACAGGAATCCATCAATGATGCCACATGTTCTTGGGGTGGGAATACAACACATCTAGGGATCATTCTGTTTTAAAGATGTAAGAACCCATACTGTATAGTATTGTATAGTATTGTATAGTAGATGACCAACAGCCAAGTCCTGGTCACTGTCAAGAGTTGAAAATTGATGATTCCACTAGACAATGGGTAGACATCCCTTCAATGGTCAGTCAAAATTTGTTGGGGCTGAACCCTTCAATCGAAACAAGCCAACTCTGGCTTTGAGAATGGTCACACGAATGTAGCAAGTTCCCAACCAACCAGGAGGACGTGCGTATCCCAGACTTCCCCACCTTCATATCACAATGAACCACCCCTGCATCACAGAGAAGGCTAAGTCCACGAAGACATCCCACTGCCACAGTACGTAAATTGTCCAAATTCTTGAAATGCATAGGATTGGTTCGACAAATCTCCTTAGATGCTTCTTTTTGGCGCCCTGAAACCTTCTTGGGATTTTGATGTTGATCTCAGTTGGAGATATTAAAACTTGAACCGTCCCGACTTGCTCTCCTTTGATTGGAGAAGAAAAAAAGATCCCCACGCTACTATTGATGCTTCAGAAATCCCAAGGCCAACCACCTGGGACGTGACAGAAACCCGTCGTACATAATTGGGATATATCAATTACCAACCTCCCTCAACTGGTGAGTTGATCCCGGATTTCTGGTTGCCATCAACGGCTACCTCTAGAGCACCAACAAAAAGCAACCGAGATTTAGGTCCGCGAAGCCCCCGGAACTTCCCACCTTCTAAAGGATCGCTGCTGACTGAAAGGTTTGCAGTTGGGAGACTCTACGAAAATCCTCTCTGGTGATCCTTGAAACAGCCCTTTTTTTGTTCAATCCAACTAGAACTAACCTCCTCCCAACGGACACCCAACTTGAGGGATTTTCAGTAAACCATTTTTCTGTTGACAGTCTGATGAATTTCCAGGACTTGTTAAACTGTTAGAGATTTTTTTGACAGTTTCTGGACGACAAAGGTCAGGGATGCAATTTGAATTGATGATACACTCCCAGATCTATGTCGTCGCAAAAAACCTTCCAGGGATATGTAGAGGATTGAAATTTGACTACGTCGACAGAACTATCCAAGAAGTGAAAAAAATGATGTACGTCGTTACGTGTATATTATATTCAGAATTGAATATGCAAAGCGAAAAAAACATAGAAACACTATGAAACACTCATCTTCATAACAAAATCACCTCTTGGTAGATTTGCAATTTGAGCCCCCGCTTTGGCTGCTTGTAAATTTAAAGGAAAACAAGCAGCTGAACCCCTTTAGCTACGTCGATTTTTGGAACAAAAAAATACCAAAGGACCTATGTTTTAGAAGTACCTGGTCACCTGCACAACCCTGTCTTTCTTACAGGTGCGCCACTGAAAATTTCACGCCCAGACCAAGTCAAGCCGCCATGCAGTTTCGACCTTCAATAAGTGTCTCAACAGTGTAGCCGACCTGGGAGTTTCCCATGATTCCCAATCGAAATCAGAATGTGGGCCATGACTCACCAGTGGTGACAATCAGGAAAGACAATTTCTGGAGTCTGGAGTTGAAGAAGGGCTGGGCTCTGAGAATCAAACGAAATTGCTACTTTGGGATTCGACATGTAGGATTGCTGTCTCAATTTTTGTCGGGGTCAAAAATCTAGCCCGATGTCCTAATAGCAGAAATGGAACACTTCAAATACATGCCTGCCTAGGAAACCCTTGCAATTTCACAGAAAGGTCAAATTTCAATTCATACCATCCAAACCAGACCCCATCTTATCTTTCCATTGAACACCCCAAAAAAAACAATGAGCTCCCTCAAATCAGATAACAAAAAAAACACATGTTTTTTCGTTGGACCCTTCAACAGCATTCCACCCAACCTTTTCCCCCAAAAAAGGCCCAGATACCATGTCAAAAAAGGCCTCAATCAACCTGTCGCCGCGGTGGTGACCCCCCTAGGGTGTCAATTGGGAAAGTTGGTCTAAGGTTCCAAAATTTGGTGGAGAGGCGATCACGAATTTACACACAAAAAAACGCGCAAATGATTTTTCCGAGATGATGTGTTGAAGGAAAGTCATCGAATTTCAATGTGCGTTTAGGTCATAATGGTAAAAAACATATAGTAATGATGATAAAACAAGAGTTTGGATAAACCCACTAGATAATAACTAATAGATACCACATAGCCAAGAACCCTTAAGATATCAATGCCAAAAAAAAACATGTCAACAAATGTCAACAAAAAGACACTTGAAAAAACTATATCTTGCATCTCAATTTTGTTCTCCCGTTTCCAAAATTCCACACACTTCCGTGGGTTGCCTGGAAAAGCATTTGCATTCCGGGTCCACCGATTCAATTCGCCGGCTAATAGTCAACAAGTCCTTGGCATGCCCCTATCCGACCATGGCAGTTGGACAAAACGACCATTAAAACACAACCACCGGTTTTCCCACCAGAAGAGAAGGGTGAAGGATTTGTTTGATTGATTTTTCAACAAATATATGTTCCAGGTTCCGGGTCCCCCCCCCACCCCCCCTGCCATGGTCATGGTCATAACCCCCCTCCCCCCTGTGGAATGGGTGGGCCCTGGGAAGGGGTGGGCGTCATCCAACCTCCAAGCAACAGCAATGTAACTGGTAGGATAAGATGAAGAAAGTTGATTTCAGGCAAGACAAGCATGTGTGCTGAAATAAGTTACAAGGATGTATGTTAAGACCAGATATTGAAAACTAGATCAAATGAGATAACGAAGCAAAAGTAAGATAGATTCAGGATATAGATAGACAGTGATACCCCGCTCTCCCCTGTGGAATGGGTGGGCCCTGTGGGAAGGGGTCGGGGTCATCCAATCTCCAACAAACAGCAACACAACTGGTAGGGTGAGATGAAAAAAGTTGATATCAGGCAACATAAGATTGGAGCATTTCAGCTGAAAAAACTCAGAGAATTTAGATACGGAAAACTAGTTACTCTAAGAGAAAGTTTGACAGGTTTAAGATATAGACAGATATCAGATCGGTTGACGAGGCTGTAAATTAGAAGATTTAGAATTATATATATACATATATATATATATATATATATGATAATTTGACATAGAAGCGGGTGAAACGGCACTACTCCACGATGTCGAAGCCTAAACATTGCAAATAGCACGTTTTCGGAAGGTCGGTTGCAGGAAATCCTAAGAATTTGCAGGTTTGCGGACCGCGCCAGCCACCCACCATGCAAGAAACACTGCAAACACCACGTTTTCATGCAGAATGCTGCAAAACGCAGGTTTTGGGACCATACCATGGGAGGGGGGGGGGGGGTGGTAGCGAACCGCGAACCGGGATCATATATACACAAAAATACTGATGCAAGAAATCCTGCACCGGTGAGATTTGCAATTGATCCCATTATTTTACAGGGTTTTATACAGCTCAAGTGGTTGTTTGGAAGTTCTTCCGAAATAAACAGATTGTCTGGAATCAGGATACCTTACTACTCTTGGAAGCCTTCCTGGAAGTGTTTTGTTAAGTGACATGTGGTTCTCTCAATTTTCAAACCTGGTTTTGTGGACAAAACTGAGGGCTATATGAAGTCAGTTGAGTTGCTAAGGTCAAACTTTGGATCCTCCATTTTTTTCGTTGGAAAATGAGTCGTTTCCAGATCAAAAGGAGGTTTCCTTTACAAACTTGAAGGGTCATTTACAGTATCCACTGAATCATGTCTGTTGGAAGGGCAAGAAAGACTAGTACTTGTCCAGGAACCAGTTTATTTTCTTCATTTGCTTGTCCATTTCATATGGAAAAATGGCCGATCCGATGCTGATTTGCTCTCCTTCCACCATTCAAAACACTGCCCTTGCCCTCTGGTAAACTAACATAGCAATGGAATATCCCCATGTTCAGTAGGAAAATCATCTTCAAAGGGTCCATTTTCCGTTGCCATGTTAGTTTACCAGCGTGTAATTCCACAGGCTTTACACCTTTGTCGCACCCTTCTGAAGAAAGGCACTGTCATCAGTTCTACTGTCAGACCACCATGTCGCTTGATACATACCTGGTCCGCGAGGATAGGCTTTGGCCGCGCTTCGTTTCCGCTGGATTCTTGCTGTGACTGTGGTTGGTTGGTTTATTGCTTGCGTGGAGGTGGGGTGGCTCCTGTCAACAACAGAGTTTTCTGGTGTATGTGTGTACTATATCAGTCAAGATGAGTACATACCCAAACCATGTCAAATTTGGAGGATTTTTTTAGTTCACAAACTCATGTTACTTACATCTCAATCTCAGTGCATTATATTTCAAAACAACCACACCAAGAAATCGGTGGAAGATCTCCAAAAAACACCAGGGTAAGAGATTCCTTGGCAGTTGCACCTTGGTATTACTCTCCAGGTCCGTTGCCAGGTAGGCGCGAGTAAAATGCCCTGCGCCCACAGCGTGTTCAATCTTATACCTTCGCGGCAGGACAGCGGGCAACTTTCCGAGTTTTCGGTTTGGAAACAAAGAAACATGAATTTTTAAGATCTCCAAGTTTCCGGTCCTGCAACTTTCCCCGGGTGTTTTTGTTGTTGTTCTTCGAAACTGAAGAGATTGAAACGAAAAACCCACTGAGAAGTCTGAAGTAACTAACTTCCTCAACCAGTAACTCTTGCATCTCGCCCTGACCAAAAATTAGAGAATCCTAAAATCCCATTGGTCACGGATCCACCCAGAAAACACGAGTCCGGTAAGAATCTACCTACATGAAAACCCATAAAAATTCATCCATTTCATTCTGGCCAAAATGAATAATAGTTCACCAACCTAGATTTCCCGGAAATAAGGGGAGTTCCCTTCCTTAGCTACCTTTTGGTCGCTAGAATATGACCAGATTATACCAGATTCATGTAGGTAAATATATCGTTCGTCCAATGGATCCTATGGGTATATATGGGTATGATATCCCAGTCCAGAAACTTCACTAGCATGTAAAGACTGGGTTTCCCCCACTTCTTGCACAAGATCTCTCCAGGGTAAGGCCGGTATTCACGGGTACATTGCCGCGCCCATTGTCCAACCAAGCCCACATTGACATGGATTTGTACTGGTACCTCAACGCAGCAGGAATGATACACCACTGAAAACTAACATGACTGGAAAATCCACCATTTTTCAATAGGAAATACATCGACTCATTCATGGTGGACTTTCAAGCCATTCATGGATTGGTCATTTATGTGACTGGAAGATTCCAGATTTTTTTAGTCACACCCTGGGCCCGCAAGCAAAACATTTTTGGCCGTCTTAAACAACGGTTGGTCTTTTCAAGTTCTCCAGTGGCGTCCAATTCAAATAAGAGAACCTCTCAACGAAAACAGGGAAAAAACATGTATTGATTGCGTTTTTTTCCAGCTAAAAGCTACCAACAGCTCCACCAAAATGACTTGTCAAAAGATGCCCAGAATTTGTGTTACCGGAAAGGATTTTAAAAATCCCACCCTGGATTTCCAGGGTCCCAAAAGGTGAGAAAAGGGGGTGTGAATTCAGTAGCCTGGACCCAAAAAAATAAAATCATTCCTCCAAGTCTCGATGCGAGACAAAGTTTTACAATGAACTATCTTGGACAAAATAATAAAAAGTTTATACTGTAAATCACTATAGAAAAACGACTTACCAGGTGATTCAAGCCCTGACCTTTTTATCCCCGATCGTTGGAGGTCGATTACCCTTTAAAAAGGTCATGAATCACCATCACAAAAAGGTCACCAGCAGAATCACCTGGTACACACTCCCTAAACTAACAGCTCATCCCGGAAAAGTGTCCGAAAGGAAATTCATCTTTCAACCATCCATTTTCAGGGGCAAACATGTTAGTTTCAGGGAGAAAACATCAACCCAATTCCGTAAGGGTTTATATTACCTCTTGCAAGGATTCCCGTTTAAAGGTGGGATAATCATCCTCCATTTTGAAGGAGTTGGAATCGACCCAATGACGGCCAGACACCCAGGCATCCCCGATGTTGGTCGGATCACCAGCTGGCGGACAAAACGTAACCGGGGAATGAAAAAAATCAATAGAGGAGTCGTGACCTTTCAACTTGCTCATCTAGATATGTATATCTATGTATACACATGTGTATATATATATATATAGATTTATGTATGTATACATGTGTATATAATATGAAAAAATACTTTTATGTATACAAATACAAATGTGGAAGTTTGAAATTAAACGGTCGAAGATTTCTCATGTGATGACTTGTCTGGAGTTGATGGGTGTAGAACGAAACGTCTATAGAGTTTGAAAAAACAAACATCTTGCAACAAACTCTATGAGGCATCGGAACTTTGATAGGTATTTATGAACTCGTCGTGGATCTTCAGTCACGACAGTAATCCAGAAAATGAAAAAATGATTAGTTCCTTCATTTATCTATTCATTCATTCATTCATTCATTCATTCATTCATTCATTCATTCACTCATTCACTCATTCATTCATTCATTCATTCATTCAGTCAGTCAGTCAATCAGTCAACCAGTCAATCAGTCAATCAGTCAACCAGCCAGTCAATCAGTCAATCAGTCAATCAGTCAATCAGTCAATCAGTCAATCAGTCAATCAGTCAATCAGTCAATCAGTCAATCAGTCAATCAGTCAACCAACCAACCAACCAACCAATCAATCAATCACCCATCCATGCATGCATGCATTCATTCATTCACTCGCTCACTCGTTCATTCGTTCCTTCCTTCGTTCGTTCGTTCGTTTGTTCGTTCATTCCTTCCTTCATCCATCATCGGTATGTCTGTGCGCGTTGCGTTTCAAAACGTTCCATCAGGTCTACTTCCACCGAGTCGCTAAAAATAGCCCAGTTCTCACTTCCGTATTTCACATCAATCTTGGCAAATCACTTTTAATTCCTAAACCTTGACTAGTTGGTGGTTTCAACCCCTTTGAAAAATATTAGTCAAAAATAGTCAAAATGGGAATCTTCCCCAAATAGGGGTGAAAATAAAAAACATTTGAAACCACCACCTAGTTGAATTAAGGCTGTTCTGGGGGGAGGAACATTTCCCCCCTTTACTTAACACCACCTAAAGATTTGGGTGGATGTTTTTTTCGTCGGTGGCCACCTTCGGGATGGACCGGACCGCATGGCGGCATCCGTGGAGGCCACTTTGGAATGGGGTGTGCATTCCAAGCCTCGGGGGCCCGTCCGTTGAAGACACGGGTTTCAGCAACATGGGTGTTTCCAAAAATAGGGGTACCCCCATTTCACACCCCAAAATGATTATTTTTAGTAGGAAAACCCATGGTTGTTGGGTACCACCATTTTTGGAAACAACCACATCGGTTGACACGCAGACTATCAATCCAAATTAGATGGAAGGAAGTTGCAAACGACGGGACCTGAAAAAATACGGGACCCTCCTGAAAAACTAACGGCGGGAGGGAGATCCAAAATGATGGGCCTTTGGAAAAGGTGGACTCCTTTAAAATATGGCCATTTATGCCATTGTTGGTATCTATGTTAGATTTCTGGATTGAAGTACTCCCTGGCCCTGGAAGTTTAACGTATAGCCCCGGAAAAATGCTGCCGAATCCGAAAAAAGAAAATTAATCTTATGCAACCATCATTTGAAGGGGCGAAGTGTTTAAACTTCCGGGGTGTAATTAATGATTAATGATCATTAATGATGAAATGCGACTTGTGACAGGATGATTAGTTCCACACAGCAGCTCAGGGCCTACGGCCCTAGGCTCAAAATTTTAAGTCCCCCTTGGAAGGGACCATGGTCCATGGTTGGGTTTTCGGGGAGGGTTTTCCCGGGGGGGGTGTATGGAACCCTCAAAAAAAAGGACCTGGGGAGTTTTTGAGGCCGACACGACTCTCCATCCCAAAATGGCGATCCAATCGCCACTTTGTGATCTATCAGATTTAACGACCTATGAACCGGTTCGCCGGATTTCAGCCCTCAACAGTAGGAATTGAAGAACAAGATTAGGACCTATCAAAAATTCCATCCACCCACCCGTTTTTCGTGTTGGGGTATAGTTTGGTGATCCAAACGAAGATGTACATTCATTTACTTCCCCTTTAGCACATAGTATACTCAGTCCGACCCAATAGACCTTTGTTCCTGTCAATCATGTTGTTTTTCCACTTTGGGTGTGCCTTCTAATCACGCTTCCACTGTGGTGACCGAACCTCTGATGGTTGAGGGGATCCGTTGGTTAAGACATCTCACCTTTTCCGTGAGCCTCCATAGATACCTGAAATTTGCAGCTGGTGTTGTATCCGCCTACGTTTCAGCATCATGTACGAAAAACCATGCCATAACATGCCGGCAAAGGGTACCAGTTTCGGCCCATTTTTCGCTGACGTCATGCCACCATGATTGGCAAATCAAAATAGGGCTCCCGAAGGGGTTTTCTGCCAAGAGGCTGAGAGCAGATCCGTCTCCTTCCAAATATGGCCATCCTTCACTTTGACCAAGCGATTGCAGTGCAAATACAGAAACCTCAATGGCTGAAGTTTAACAAACAAGTGCAAGAAGGGAATGTTTCTAGAATTCACTCGCAAAATGTCGACACGTGACATGTTGAAAATGAATGCTTCTTGGACCTCGCATGATTAACCAACGAAACGTGAAGAGTGTTCCAAAGTTCAAACGATGTTCAAATCATGTTGGTGGATAAGAATGAGCCAGTTCAGGCTTACTTCACCTCCCACAGGTTAAAAAAAAACAGCGTAAAGGTCTGGGATGGGATAAAGAATACATAAGGCTAATATATCCAGGAAGCGGTCCAACCTTTGTCCCCTAAGAATGAAGTCAGCTACTACCTACTCACAAATTTTCCTTTCGTGGTTTTCAGGTCTGTTGTTTCACAACAAACTTCGTGAAGTTTGCAATGGGAAGCACCCAGTTTTTCAGAAAGCTTGGTGTGGTGTACTTCATGATTTATATTAGGGTCTTGTACACCCAAAATGGGGGCGAAATTGGAGACCCAATGGCTTGAATGACTTGAGGCTCGTCATGAAAATTGTGTGGCACCGTGGCCCCTGAACTTATGGAAAAACAACTCACCATTCCTTCAAGGTGGCTTTTAAAAAAATGAACAGCCGCGGAAACACGAAAAACGTCTTCGAAAAGATGGCTCTGGATCAAAATCGGGTTTAATTAATTTTAAAAAAAGAACAAGACTTATCATCTTTAAGTATATCCCGTGATTGTTAAACAACACTGTTTATATAATGATAGCCATCCAGAAACCACTCACAAACATGATTTTATATATTGAGTGCATCAAGTAATTTAAGCCACAAGCGTCAAAAGCCCCAAATCCATCCAAGTCCGGTTTTTTAGAATGGGTACTGAATTTGGCACAAAAAAAAGTGCAAAGGAATCCCAATTATATAAAGGACTCTAATCATGGAGTACTTTTCAACTATTCTACTACCATCTTTTTTGGGGACCAAAAAAAACACCCCCCCAGAAGTGAAACGTGGAAGCTTTACGGCTTCCGAGGCCCCCCAAAAAAAACAGACGAATCACAGCACACGGCAGATCACTCAAGTTACTCCCTCCACACGGGCTATACATCCCTCCAGCACGGTCAGAGCCTCCCAGCAAACCCTGATAGCCTGATAGCCAGTCTACCCCCACCCACCTAGGACTCCGAAAAATCACAACCACCATGGGTCCCACGGGATGAAAAAACTAAGCAACAGTGTGGGGACCTATACTCCAGGGAACTAAAATCTCTCACTTATGAAAACGAAAACACATCTCAAGCACCAAAACTGTGAGGGTACTATCTTGGTTCCCAGCACTTGCACAAGGTACACCCTGATACCGAGCACATGTTACACCCGAATACTGTACACCTCAGGCACACACACATACTCCCCGCTGAAGGTCCCCCAGAACAACCAAGGTGCGCAGGATCCTCATGGTCCGTCCTGACCGATGAACCATTGAAAGGTCCCAACGTTGAAAGCAGTGACATATAGATATTGACATATATCACTAGGTGGTGGTTGAACCAACCCATCTGAAAAATATTTGTCAAATTGGATCATTTCCCCAAGTAGGGGTGAAAATAAAAAATATTTGAAACCACCACCTAGATCAGAATTATTTTTTTCCAGGGAAGTTCACAGATAGTTTTTGGGGGCCATGAACCATATATATTGAATCCTTGGCATTTTGGTAGCAAAGAACACTCCCTACTACCGGGACGTGTTTTTTGTCGTAAAGGGACGAATCTGTGGAGGGTGGCGCGCCATAGTAGCTAATCCAGCACCTGTTTCGGGGTGCTTGCCATGGTGTGGTCCCTAAAGCTCAAATAGTAAAAGGTGAGGTTTGAAAATTTATTGAAAATTTAAAATGGATCTGAAATGACCTGATTTGCTAAGCCCCCAACACATCTGAGATTGCATTCTTGAAAAAAAAAGACAGGATATGCTTTTCAGGATCAACTGTCACGTGTTTCGAAGTTGGGATTCCACCAAACGTCATGTTTTTTACCAAAAATGCGTGTGTGTCTATGATGACCCAACCAGAATTGGGCCTGGGAGGTTCCTTTAAAAAAATTGTTGAGACACACAAAAAAAACCTAACTTGGGGAGGGTTCATGTGAATTCTTGGAAGGGTATACTCTCATAACAACTAACATGGCAGTGGACAAATGCGAGTTGAAAAGGAATATAGCTAAGACAATCTATGGAAATAGTGGATGATGAAGTTATGCAACCATGCAATTTCAACAAGAAACTCATTTGCTGGCCAGTGGCTTCAGGTGGTTTGCCCCTTTTAATTAAAAACCACACCTATTCCACCGTGAACACCACCAACAAACATGTACGTTCATTTTTTTAAGGGAAGGAATTCCTCCCACCTTCCTCTGACAAAACACCTTGTGTTGGGAGGTCTTCGAAAGTGCTACTGAAAATCCAAACAAAACGAATCTGTTTTTCCCAAGAAAAAATATATATCCACAATTAAAAAGAATTGTACAAACCGGTTACTTCAAACCGTTTCAACCGGATCTGAACTCTACACGAATCCAAGTCACGTGGATGGAGATGTTATTTTTTAGCTTCGAGTCTGCTGGTATGCGGTGTATCCCAAAATGTTGGAGAAAAAAAAACCTAGTGACTTCAAGTTGGAACTTGGATTTTTTCAAACTGAGAAGGGGATCCTTTTCCCAAAACAGGTGTGTCTCCAGGAAATACCTGCACTAGTTGACAGCATCATTACGCTGATGGTGGAAAAATTGGAGGTTCCACAACTCCCAAAATGGCGCACAAATACGGTGTTTCCAGGGGTTTTGTTGTCAAATGTTAAAGCATACAGCACCATCCGGTAAAGTAACACAGCAATGGAAATCCACCTTTTCCAACTGGAAATACTCCTGCTCAAATGGTGAGAATTTCCATTGCTGTGTTAGTTTTTCCATCTTAGAAGACACAAGTCTTAAATTCATTGTGTAAGAAGTTGCTCCCAAAATATCGGGAGTAGGAGGATTTACACCATCTACTTTAAAAGATGCTTTTTTCCTATTTCTGGTACCAAGCCATGTTGATACAATCAGATAAAAACATGTCTTTTCCAAACCCTCATCCATCTGTCTGGCCAAATTTTACGATTTCACCAACCTAGATTTCCCTAAAGTAAGGGGATTTCCCTGCCTCAACTACCTTTTGTGTGAAGTCGCTATAGTTTGACCAGATCTGTCTCGAAGCCAAACGTCCAAAAGAAAAACAAAAAGTCACCAAAAGCCAAGCTGCTCTTCGCAATACCATCCCAGATCCGTTGGATCTTGAGTCACTTCCGTCTTTTCACCACACATCTGAGAGATGTTGGGTTACAGCCGTTGTAGGTTTCCCTTTGAGATGTCTTGTTAAGGGTCCCCATTGAATGTCTCTTTGTTTGGTTGCACCTCCCTAGGGTTTGGTTGATACATCCAAGTCTTAGGCATTCCCAGTTGACCAAATCCAGTTGAACGGTACCTGGTAGGTTACCACCCAATGGGAAGTTCGGAAAAACCGGAAAAAAACGGAATCCACTCAAAGGTGACTTGGAGAACGGCGATTGTTAGTTGAAGGGAGGGTATTTCTATTGGACAACATTTGGTGAGTTCAGCAGTTGAACATCAGGAAGCTCTCTTGAGGAATGCCAGGGGATTTCTAGCGGCGTCGTGATTTCACGACCAAAAACTTAGCCAGCGTTTGTAGAAAAATACTATTGCAGCTATTGCATATGATTTTCCAGGTATCGTTGAATTTCCAGGAAGTGTAGACTAGGGGATTAGCAAAAGATCAAAATCAATATGGATCTTGCATGGCTATGTTTATCAGAGGTACAATACTCTTCCTCCAGGCAAGTTGAAACATCACTGTTGGTGGGAAGGGTTTGTTCCATCGGAAACCAACTGGGTCGCCTGCGAGAAATCTTAGCAAATTAGATGTACAAGGAAATTTTTGTGAGGATTCCCTTACGCTGCAACCACCTGGTACAGTGAGGTATATCTTTTCTAGATCACTTGGAAGTTGTTTGACTTAAGATCGACCATACTAACCACACGTCATGTCACACCCTGAAAATAGGTCCGTGGCACATCGCAGCTCCTTACAACGTCCTTCATGGGCTCGTCCTCCGAGTACCACACTCATCTGGGACTCTGTTTGGTTCCCAGGTTGGATGGTCATATACGGCCTAGAACCGTTGCGATCTTATCGTCTGATAAACTTACGTAGCAACAAAAAAGGATGGCATTTGGAATACGAACCGCATCATTCTTCTTCATTTCCAGCCCAGCCAGCTTTGTTTGCCAGGTTGTTCCAGCCCGAATGATATCATACCAAGTGTATCAATTTTCAAAAACCTTCAAAGGAACCAAATTGTACCTGGCACTAATGTACCAAAAAAATCTATATGAACCTACGTTGCTTGAAGGGTCAAGGACATCCACCCATATGGCAACTATATCAACAGCTCCACTCCACTTGGGAATCCTATCATGGCCTACATGTTTTTGCTATTCAAACAAAATAAGTCTATATCATGCTATATATATGCTTATATACATATTTGCAATGCATTTTTATATATACATATGTGTGTGTGTGCTATGATGCATGTATATGTATATATATGTGTATACCTACATTCATTGTAATTGATCTATATCCAAAAGATGTAGATGTATATCATAAAACATGTGTATAATATGTAATACATACATACATATTGGATGGACTTTTCCCATTTCAACACCCCAGGAATTTTCCATATTGCTCCCCCGCGTCCTCCACCGGAACCTCCGTTTCCACTGGTTCCGCTGCAGTGCTTCCCGTGACTTCTAGGGGCTGCTCCTCCTGCAAAAGTTGAAGCCCAAATGACCCTTCTTTTGGTCGGAAAAGGCCTTCTTTTAGGGGGGTGACCTCAAAAATAGAGGTCATTGGGGCTCCAGGTGTAATATATATATATATATATTCATATATATATATATATATATAGATCAATATAGGTTCAATTCAAGGCCAAATCTATTTGCTAAGTTAGCTTGGGCCATGTTTTTGGAGGATTTCCCCTGGCATCAATTTTGAGGTGACCTGAAACCCGCGGTCCGGTAAGCAAATACCCTGGGACGGAGGAGAGAAGAAGAGGAAGGATAAAATTGGATGGAAAGGGACGTGAAGGTATATGTACCAAAGCAAAAGGTTCTGTGATGGCCAGATGTAAACTAATTAAATCGATGGGAGACGAACTCACCACTAGTTGAGTGGATAAACCACCGAATTTTCGAGCCAAAGCATCGAAATGATTCAAATTTTGTAGCAAAAAAACATGTCAAACATTCAAAAAAAAACACTGACAAAAAAAAAGTGGCCAGTTTGGTTCCACCAAATGTTCAAAAAATGGTCAAAACGTTGTCAAAAGTCATCAATGTGTACGGTCGCAAAATCACCATTTGGCACCATAATTTGCACACGATGGCTCCAAAATGGCCAGTTGGCAGATTTGCCATCGACTACAAATTGGTGCAATCCAGAAAATCAGCATACTTGGGGAGGATTTTAGATTTGAAATTCTAAAAACACCAGTGGTTTGGTCAGGTGTTCTTGCCAAGTTTGTTGAGACTTCAAGTTGGTTTCACGAACCTGTTTGAGGGATCACAAGCTACTTTCATGGGTCTTTTTTTTCAGTTCAGAATTTGCCTTTGAAAACTCGCTACAACTCTGTTTTATCATCCATAACTAGTGGTCTATTTCCACAATTCCTGGGGATGCTACTGTTGATGGTTCAGAAATCCCGGCTTTCATCAAGTTGAGGTTGGCAGTTTATCCCATTATTTATAGGGTTTCATACATCCCAGGTGGTTGGCCTTGGGACTTCTGAACCATCAACGGTATCGCTGCACGGAAATTGCTTCCAGCTGACCACCCAACCAACCGAGATCTGTCAAGCCGACCCTTTTCGAAATAAAAAGAACTAGATGTTTATGCTAGATGTTTCTAAACCTCTTGTTTATACTGATATGATTGTTTCCTTAAATGGTGGGTTTTCCCCAATCTCCATCCCAAGTGCTGATCATTTTCAGCAGGAAAAACCCATGGTTGTTGGGGAAACCCACCATTTTAGGAGACATCCATATATGTTCCTTCTAATTGGAAACAGACAACCCAAACTCAAAAATTGTGGGCCCATACGATCGTTATAAAAATGGGCTGAAATAATCCCTGTAAATTCCCGAAAATCAATGGGGGTTTTGCCTGAAAGCCCCATTTCAGCCCATTTCTAAGGATCCTAAGGGGCCCACGTTGATGGAAAAAAACAAACGAAAGAGTGACTGAAGCCTGGCCGTTTCCCTGGCCCTGCGGTTGATGAAAAAAAAAATCATCGAAGAACAGCTCAGTTTTGTCAAAGCGTGAAGGTTCAGTTTAAATAAAGAACCTTCCCAAACTGGAAGAAAAAAAGGGTGAAAAAGGCCCGTGTTTATGTGAATTTCTACTTGTTACTCTAGTTGTTTGTTCCAAATTATCCCATGATCCCAACGGCTCCCATCGTTGAAAAAATAAAAACTTTCCACGGAGACTCCTCCTTTGGTGGTGCTTGTCCGGTGGCTTCATCAGTCTGCCAAAAAACTTGTTTTTTCGTTCAAAAAAAAGCAGCTGCAAATTCAAGGTTGTAGAATTTGGCCCCGAATCAAGCCACCAAACCCTGGAAAAAAACAATATTCCTACTATCTGTGGCGGCTGAAAAGTTTCCGAAACTGTTTTTGGGAACAAATCTGCCACCTCGAAATTCTGTTGCAAAAGATGGTTGCAAAATTGGGTCACTCTGGATTTCACTTATGGATTTCTGATTTTTTGTACGGAAAACACGGAAAACTCTTCCTTTTGGCATTCATTTCTATGGTTGGAGCAAGCATTCCATGATCCAAGTCGCTTTGCTGTTCAGGGATTTTGAGGGTAACAAACCTTCACCAATGATACATCTGCCATCAGATGATTCTTCTTGGAGAAGTTGATACCCTCTGGTAAACTAACATAGCAATGGAAAACCACCATTTTTTTAAAGGAGATGAATCTTCAAATGGTGGATTTTCCCATAGCTATGTTAGTTTACCGGAGTGTACTCCCTGGAAGTTGAACAGCTCACCCGGGAAGAAAATTTGCCGAATCCCAAAAAGGAAAGGTGGCTTGTCTTCAAATTCGTTATTTTTCAGGGGCGGACTGTTAAACTTCCTGGTGTACTGCGTTGATACTCCAAACAGGGGTCATTACATTACCAACTCAAACACTGCGCTATTATAAGGTAAATCCCTCAAAATGACTATAGATTCAACTTTGATTCACCAAAAATGAAAATATCCCCTACCAGGCGATGATTTTCCTTTTGCAAAGGTGGGATATGATAGTTTCCTGGAGGATACTTCGTTGATACTCAAAACCATCATCATCATCATCATCATCATCATCATCATCATCATCATCATCATCATCTTCTTCTTCTTCTTCTTCACCATCAACCATCAACTTCATCAGCCTTTGACTCCATGATGGGTTCCGGATCGACCACTGTCTCCTGCTTCAGATTTTTGCGGCGTCGTTTTTTTTTGGGGGGGGTTGTGTGCTTGAATACTCTAAAACAACGGCCATATTAATGATACTCCCAAAGTGAAATAGACAAATGCAGTACGGCAGTACGCGTACCTTCCTCAACACATCTACAAATTTGGTTTTAGGGGTGAGGAGCCAACCACCAGTTTTGAAAAATCAAAGGATTTTGTCTAATGCCCCATTGAAAAAGCTAGGATTTCATGAAGGTCAAGGAACCAACCGTAACAAGGTAACAGGCGCTTTGCGAATTTTTCTTCTCCGTCTCTAACCTATCAGATTATCACCTACAAAAGGTGGATGTTTGACAAATGTTCAGGCCCCAAACGGTGTGATTAAGAAAAAAAACAACAAAAACTTTTGGTGCAACTTGCCCTTCAAAAATCTTCAAACGATGCTCCTTTTCTGTAGGCACTTCATCAGCTTTAGGTTCTGAAGCTTCTTTCCTCAGACAGACATTTCGCGGAAAGAGTCAGGAGGTGACAAATTTCGAACTGCAAGGCCCAAGGCCATCACTGTATCTAAAGATTAGCACGTCACCATCATGTGTGTGCATTGTAAAATCATCACATCAATATCCCTATATCTGTTTCATCATTTCATCATGTATATGTAGAGTTCTTAAACGTTTACTAAACCCTGAAAAATGAACGGCTGGAAGCCAAAGTCATGGAGGTTTGGTTCAGATGATCTCGGGCACCAAGGTGCCCTTTTTGTGGTGTTTTTTCAGGGGGAAATCTTTTTTTGTCCGGTGAAAGGTTGATACAGATCCTGTAGATATACTATAATGTATAAGTATATGTACACATATATTATATATAATTATCATATCTTTCCGTTTTTCTAAATATATGTTTCTTGATTTACTCTAATGTATATATATATATACAATAAAGACATATCCACCTTTAATTTGGGGTTCGCTCTGGAAAAATATCATTCCTGGCGCATGGTGAAGGGCCATGGTGAAGGTCTGTAACCAACCAACCAGCCCCCCGGTGTTTTTTGAGGGAGGTTTCAGATTACCAAACCCCCAGTGTTATATGGGGATTATAATAAACCATTATCAGGATCCCTATTGAAACAACCAGGATTCAATGGAAAGTAAGGCTTTTTTTCGTGGCTCATCTGAACCAACCCCCGGCGTTTCAGGTGTGACTTTCAGGGAAATTACATGAAACCTGAAAATGATGGAAATCCCAGCACTCAAGCTCTTCTAGCGAGGGGTCTTCACATTTTCTGGTTCCATCCTAAGCCAAGCAATAGGGAGTTCCACCACCGGGCGATGTCAGAATCCTAGTCGTACCTATGACTATTTGATAATCCTTAATTAGATGGTTACTATGGGATAGCAAGATAAACAAGTATAAATCAACCAGGGTAAAACCAAGCACTTTCTCATCTTTGCTGTAAAAAATCACCCCGGTGTCCCCCCAACCATCGTTTCCGAGCTAAGCCACTGTGGTGCGGGACCACATAAGACGTCCAGGAAGTCTTTAACGCCTCAGGGAGCAGAGCCTTCCAAAAGGCAGCTAATTCCTTTCAGGGCGAAGGAAAAACATCCCCCAAGGATTTACACTCCCTGAAACTAACAGTTCGCCCCTGAAAATAGGCCATCCCAAAAGGAAACTAGTATTCCAACCATCCATTTTCAGGTGCTATGTTAGTTTCAGGGAGGGTAAGAGTTTGCCTCTCAAAAATGATACTTAGAAAGAGTACGAACTTCTTTTTGAGGTGGTATATTTGCAGAGCTGTTAAACTTCCGAGCGAGTATATTAAAGGAGACGGATCTTTGCAAATTTCATCACCACCTTGCTAGGTGTCACAGAAAAAATTCTTGATAAATGAAAACCGATGTTTAACATTGGGAATGTTCGTTCTTTTCCGAGCACCCTTTTTCAAAACCAAAGTGGGGTTGAATTGACTTCCAGAAAGTAAAGGTGGAGCTGTTCCTGGTTAGCTAGTTCCACCAGTTCCAGTGAGAAAACCATGACTGACCAACCATTTCTTAACCAATCCATCTTTCTGGCTTGGTCTTTTCGGGCCCTTACAAAGATGCCAAGCTTCAAAAAGCAAAGAAAACATGCGGCCCTTTATCATGAGAGTTTGTGAAAAAATGCATACTGATGCATCTCTGTTGAAGATGAAGATCAGAATGATGCTATATTTCAAAACCATCCCAAAAAAGCCATCAAAAAAAAACATCCTAAGTGATTCATGTTCTTCCCCTCTCTTTGCAAGCTCTAAAAAAATTACCACTGCAATGCTATTCGTGTGTTTTTGTTGGTTGTGTTGGTGATCCTTTTTGGATTGTTTGAAAACCAACCTCCATCGACCAGCTTAGGGACTGATGTGAGCTTCGTCTTGGTCACACTCCTTTCAGGGATGAGTCGCGTCTCGATTCAGGGTGCAAGTGATCAGCAAAAAGTGGATGGAAATAAGCCAGTGAAACAGAAATACACCATGGAATCTCACCAAGTCATTCATTCATCCCAATGGAAAAAGGGGCAAAACAAACAAAAAGCCAAGCTTTCCGCCGTTTCTTTCCCTGACCCTTTTCCTCAGCCACCAGCGGTCCGTCCTTTAGCAGTGCAGTGGCCTCCTGCTTGGTACCACCAATTGACTGAAGAAAGTCAATGCAGCCTGGATTTTTCCGTGGAAAATCCACCAGCCACCCAATGGGTAGCCGTCGTTGGATTGTTTCCACAAAAAAAACCCTTGTAAAATGGGTAGTTTAATGATGCTTATGAAAATCTTTACCCCCAACCACCCCAAACTACCCACCCAAGAAATAGCCAGACTTCATTGGCGGTCTTGATATATATGGGACAAGCTGATTGTGAATATTCCCGTAATTACAACCCAATTTATTGAAGGCGGTACTTTGGAGGGGTTGGAATCCGAAAATCACCGCTATGAATGGCCCTTCTTACTTAAGATCCCTTCAAAACTGCCAGTTGATCATGAGGGTTTTTTTTAAGACACGTAGCTACATCAGGTTTTCTTCCAGATCTCATCTATTTATTCAATATTAGGAGTGTTGCTGAAGAGGGAGATTCGAAACGAATGTGATTCACTGGACTTTCTCAACTTTCGAAACCTCACCAAGAGGGTCAGCGTGTCACACGAAATCCCGGTTGTTTCATAGAAAGTCTTGAATTCATAGCTTCTTTTTTGATGCAAGTGGGTGGGAAAGACATTCCCTACCTACGCCAAGTAGCTAGAGTTTTAATCGCAGCGAAAACACCATCACACATTTTGGTCAACCATAAGGACAAACAAACATCGGAAACCATCTTCACTCGAAAGATCAGCCTCTTGCAAGATCCCTGAGCTTTGTGTTTTGCAGCTATGTAGTATCTTCTTGCTAGCTTTTAAGTTCGCCTTTTGTCAAACTTCCAAATCCTCTTTGTCTTTTTAAACCTGTCTTTCATCCCACTTCTAGTTTGGGTGGTCCCCTCACCCCTTTTAACAGTCACAAACGAAGTCTTGGTGATGCCGATTGCATCCTGAGGGGACAACTCAGGGGATAGTTGGATCCCACCAACGTACCCCCCATGGGAAATCCCCATGTAAGCCCTATAGAAACGCGGCTATTTATGGGCTACACAGTGTTACACCCAATTGCCCCTTGAACAACCCAACTTCTATAGGAATAGATGGGTCTTCACCAAGCCCTTCGAGTTGCCACCCATTTCACCAAGGCGAAAGCCATTCCCAGCAACGACGAAACGACAAGATACTCTCCCGTTCTAGGAGGCCGTTGGTGTCCGCCAAGGTGGACTGGAAAATCACCTCCACCTGCCAGCCGCTGTTCAACGTTTGGGTAAACAAAGAGTTTAACAGTTTTATGACGGTGGAAATTCTATTATAATAATGATCATGATCGTAGTAATAGTAATAGTAAAAGTAAAAGTAATAGTAATAGTAATAGTAATCGTAATAACAATACACTTTATATAACTATATGTAATTAACGCATTCTTCTGTAGGGATTCACCTCCACCCAAAAAAAAATCGTTCGACCATATGAAGCAAAGATCATTAGATAAATTTCTGGGGTCACCCGCTTCAAGTATTGATATGTATTTGAAACCTCTACAAAAATGTATCTATCTTGATCCGCCAACATCATTGGGGTACGCTGCCGGCTCTCATCGGTATCGGGGGTTATATTTCCTGCAAGGCTTCCTCCCCGCAAAAATGATGTCCTAATTAGTCGGACGGCTGAGTAGTTACTACAGTCTATTCGGAAGGTATGTCATCTTCCGAAAAAACTAAGACTTGACGAAAATATCTCTGAAAAATGTGAGGAGACATTTTGGTGAAACAAATAGTTCCCCAAAATAGCTCCCTAAATATGTATATGTAAATATGATATATATATATATATATGTATATATACACCATTGTCACAAAGTATTTCACGAATCCACTTTTTTCCATAACAAAAAAAAATCCAACAAGAATTCCCAAGTTTCGTGCCTGGCAACGCAGATCCTTAGTGAAGTCTACGTCCCGTTCCTTGAAAAACCCGTCAGCTCCCAGCTTCAAGTCTACATTTGTGTTTGGAGATTCGCGGGAGGTAGGAATGAACTGCGCAGGTGGCTGTGGATCTAAATTTCTTGACCATCAAACTATATCTTTATATATGTGATTTGAATGATCCCAACTGATCGCAAATCTTTATCCCAGGCATTTTTTTCGTTGCCACCAGCCAGAGGACACTCTGGGGTCTGGTGGATGAGAGCAGTGATACCACCATATCAGTATCATAAACCCTGGTTGGCTAAGCATGGTGGGCCTGAGAATACTTCGCAACATTTCAATTTCACTGGCCTTTTGTATATCTTTTTATAAGTCATGCAAATCATGCAGGAAGGAACAGCGGATCAAGTATATAATGGGTAAATAGTTTCGATTCCCTACACAATCAGTAAGTCTATTCAGTTGAGAAAAAAAACACGTGTGTTCTTGCATCCGCAACGGGGTAACGGACTATTTCCAGCCCCTGCCATGGTTCCTAAAATTGATGGTGCAATTAACAAACCTGGGCGAAGAGTGATTCCAGTATCCTCCAGTAATTCCAACACTGGCTGAAAGATCCACCATAAAAAGTATCAGTATCTTACCTCATATGAAAAAAACTAAATATTTCCGAGCCTTGGAAGTATACCTTTCTTACACATTTTTGCTCCATGGTCCCCCATGCTTGGTCGCCCTTCAGCCCAAGTCTCTGCATCCATGCTTTGCAGGGGACGCAACGAGCTGCCACTGAAATCAGCGGTGCCAAAGGAGACCTAAAAGGACACCCATCCCGGAAAGTCATGGGGTGTTCGGATTCAGAATGCGGTGCCAACTCTGGTGAGTTGTCCGTTCGGGTTTGGGGAGATGGGACCCATTTTATCTAGATATCTTAAGGAGCAAGCAAGCTTGTGAATAGATTCCAAACAAAAGGTTGGTACCACAACGATGTTTTGGTTGATCTCAAGTGTGTTCAAAAGGACGAACTCCTTCAGCATGATGCCGAGTCATAAGGGCACAAAGGCAGCTACTGAAAGATAGGGACCCCATCGATATGTACACAAAGCTAAGCTGCTTACATCACTGAAGAACTCTCCTAAACTAATATGATGAATGGTCAGCTACACAAAAAAAACTTGTAGATGCGCAAAGAATCTGGAGACAACCGGCAGAAGAGTATGAAGTTGAAGTATTCTGAAGAGAAACTAGTAGAGTTAAACATGTCCAGAAAAAATGAGTCTAGTCTATCTTTGGATTTATTGATCCATCCATCCATCCATCCATCCATCCATCCATCCATCCATCCATCCATCCATCCATCCATCCATCCATCCATCCATCCATCCATCCATCCATCCATCCATCCATCCATCCATCCATCCATCCATCCATCCATCCATCCATCCATCCATCCATCCATCCATCCATCCATCCATCCATCCATCCATCCATCCATCCATCCATCCATCCATCCATCCATCCATCCATCCATCCATCCATCCATCCATCCATCCATCCATCCATCCATCCATCCATCCATCCATCCATCCATCCATCCATCCATCCATCCATCCATCCATCCATCCATCCATCCATCCATCCATCCATCCATCCATCCATCCATCCATCCATCCATCCATCCATCCATCCATCCATCCATNCTATCTATCTATCTATCTATCTATCTATCTATCTATCTACCTATCTATCCATCTATCCATCTATCCATCTATCCATCTATCTACCTACCTATCTATCTATCTATCTATCTATCTATCTATCTATCTATCTATCTATCTATCTATCTATCTATCTATCTATCTATCTATCCTATCTATCTACTCTTGCGTGGTCTTTTTTCTAAATCCCAGGCACTTTAAAGTTGAAAACCTCAACGCTTCCGCAGCGGGGTCCTAATCCTGGCGGCGGGAAACCCCCCCGGTTTGCCAATGTGGATGCCAAACCCTCTGTTAAGCCAACATAGCAATGGAATATCCCTATGTTCAATAGGACATACATCATTTTCAAAGGGTCCATTTTCTTTTGCTATGTTAGTTTACCAGAGTGTCTTCATTGCAAAACAAGGTTGGAGCAGCTCCAATTTGAGATTTGGGCTCCACCTGTGCCGTCTTCCAACGGGTGATTCGTCGAACAAACAAATCCTGCCTGGTTGTTCAAAAACAGGATTTGCATGAAGGAAAATGATACTTCATTACGAAATCGAGGGTAGCATACCATCCTCCAATGTCTATGTAAACTTATGTATTCACTAGGAGTAGTTGGATGCGTATGCGGCATCCGTATATTCTATAGATCAACCAATGCTTGGTTCTTGTAACACCACTCCGATGGGGTTCAAAATGGAAGTTGTTTAAGGTGACTTTTTTAGAATCGATACAGATTTTCTTGGAAACGTTTGGCAAAGTGGAGTTTGGAAACGTCCTTCTGGAATCATCTGCATAAACTTCCTTGTTTCAACTAATGGCATGGGGTTTGTTCAACAAAGTCCCCAAGAAGAAAATGCCGAGCTTTCATCGAAAGCTCTTGTAGTAGACACGAGGATTACTGGTTGAAATCTTCCAGTCATATACTTCTCGAATTGTTTGTTGGGCTGAGATATTCTAAACAGCTCTTTGGAACCGACCTCAATACCCCAGTGATTCGATTCAAGAAACACACCTGTATCAGATAATCCACATACATCTATCACGTGCAACGGAACTTCATACTCTATATCTTCAAACATCTACTCATTCCGACAAATTCCCCCAAAGAAAAAAAAACACAAAATTTGTTAACCTCCGGAAAAACTAACATTGCAATGTTAAAATGAACCCTTTGAAACGATGTATCTCCTATTAAAAATGGGGATATTCCATTGCTATCTTAGTTTAACAGAGGTTACATCCTGGCGTTTTTTCGTTGTTGCTTAAAAAAACCACACCTCGCTGGGTCCAATCATCCGCGGACGCCGCAAACGCCACAACTTTTGAGGCTCTACGGCGCTACGGGAGTCATGAGTCATGACAAAAAAATGGGGCCCCCGTCGACGGTGACATTTTCAGCAACTGGATTCATATGCGAAGCGCACATTTTGAGTCAGCTGTTTAGCCTTATGATAACCAAAACTGGGCTATATAATTCTAGAAACCAGCACTTTTGATGTCCATTTAAAAAAACAACCAAAAAAAACAAGGATCCATCAAAAATGACATTCTGCAAAAATTCCATCTCCAAATGGAATTGGATCGTCTTGGTAACACCTATCACCTAATACCTCCAGGGTCACAACGGGTGAAAGCTCAAAAAAGATTCCCTTTTCTTAAACATCTACCAACTTAAGTATCGCAGGATGCAATCCCAATCCCAATATTGGGATTCCTAATGGTCATGAGAATGGATTTTCACAACAACAAAAAATCAAACTAGTACAGGGTCCCGTTTGATTCCTGAGCTTTCCACTTTTCCCTTCATTTATTTTCTCCAAGGTGGACGTTTGAATCCACTCTTAAATTGGACATCATCCACAAAGGTTCGGAATGGCAACAAAAGGTGCTTGGCATCACCATCTAGTCAGTTTTCGCGGCTGTAACGCTTCTTCTTAAAAGTTACCCTCCCTGAAACTAACATACGAGTACCACCTGAAAATGGAAGGTTGGAATACGATCGTTTCCTTTTGGGATTCTGCCTTTTTTCAGGGGCGTTTGCTGTTAGATTTCAGGGAGTGTATCTTCCCCTGCAAAAACCCTAGATACCCTAAAAAACCCTGCAAAGCAGGCAGTATAATCCCCCAATATACCCTAAACAACCCAGGGTTCCGATCACTGCCCATTTGTGCGATCGGGTCGATCAACTCCCTAATTGGGGATAAACTCATCCCACCTTTAATTAATAGGGAACCCTTATAATGGGGCCCTATAAACCCTGATTATTGGGTTAAGAACCATCCCCTACTATATGGAAGCAAATTTGTGAAGCAAAATTACATCCACTTTCTTCCATTTCCTCCATTTCCTTGAGCTGCCCCAACACGTAGGAGACGCATCTTGCGTCGCACCATGGGCGGACAGGGCGCTTCCACGGACGTACCCAGCAAGACGTATGACCTTAATGAAACGTCCGGAAACGTTGAGGTGTTATACTGGTTGGTTAATAGTGATCCCTATAATGGTTTATTATAATCCCGAAATATAATTGGGCAGTATTTCATCCCCGATATAGCCCAACCAACCAGGGTCTTTTTCATTGCTCATCTTGAGAGGTGGAAAATACACACCTTGAAGGTGTACCCTCCACAAAACAATCACATATTATCTCACCAAACAGGAAGTTCGGAAAATCATCGACTCAAATATACCTTGGGTGGGGATATGTGATCGTTTCCTAGAGGGGAAATCAATGGAAATCATGTCTCTACATATTGTAATTTGCGATGATCCCCCGACTCAGTAACAATCACCACCAAACACCTTAGCACACAGAGGAAGCATTCAAATGGTCTATAGAGAGCGCAGTGTGTTCTGCTAATCCTGTGCCTCTGCCACGTGACCTTCCGTTGCTATGATTCTGGCAAATCATACATGAGTCAAACATCACAAATAAAAAAGCAAGGATTTGACGTTTAGGCTGACTTTCTCAGTTTCAACACTAGTTGTCATTGAAGAAGATTGTCTCCTGTCACTGTTCTCGATTTCCCACGCGACCCTGGCTGCCTCAGCAACCCACAAGACGTCAGCAATCCGGGACTTCAACCAGCAACAACTGTTTGTGGTTTTGCTCGGGCTCCCACTTCCCTTTGTTTGTCCTCTTTGTCCTCCCCAAAGGCTTCAAGCACTTTGTGTAGAGGAATTGTGTATTCGTCCTAAACGAACGGGAGAAGTGTTTCAAAGCGGCAAAATCTTGAAAACCTATACAGTACAGTTCAGGCATTCAAGCAGTCTGTCCTCGGTATAGGTCGAATCGCGGCCTTCCATTCGCTTCCATTCTTCGAACTGGTCCCATCCGCTTGGCGCATGCCGGCGCGGGCGCGGCGGACCCGAGTCCTCTGCGCCCGTTTGCGCTCGGCATCGCGCCGCCGGATTGCGGTCAGCCGTGCGGTCGCCTCGTGGTCCTGTCAAGTGGACTTGGGTTTGTCGTTCGTTTTTCTGGAGGCATTGACAAAAAAGTTATTGGCACCTCCGCACCCGCATTGGCAGCAGAGGCCTTTAGTGCCCGTGCACCCCGCTTTCGCGGGCGCTTTTTCCGTTGCTGCCGGGCGCGGGCCTGATGCAGATTTGGTGGGAGAGAAGTTGTGCCCTGAGGTTCGTATGCTGCAGAACTCCTTGATGTGAAACGAGCATGTGGTGTCATTTGGCGAACGAGTGATATGATGTTCCCTACCAAAAAATCGTTTCAACATCCGGATAGCGTTGTAACTTTTTTCAGAGCTCTGCATGGTTGCGGGCCTTGCCACTTACAATGATGTCTTCAACATACACACTAAGTCACTAAGAAGCAACTTGTACTTTGAAACCCAGAGGTTGGATGGGAAATTGTCGACATGGGTTGTTCCCAACTTGTTCATTGTTTCACACAATTTCTGATCCCAGACGAAGCCACTTTCAGGAGGGCCGTAAAGGCTCTTCCAGAACGTCAAACATGGTTTTTTGACTTGTTTGTGTTCACCTGGCACAAGTTCTGAGGGTAGCTCCACATTTTATTTTCTTCGGTTCTCGCCTCCTTGAGCTTGCGGGCCTCGGCTTCCAATTCCTTCGCTTTTTTCTCATGCGCCTAGGCACGGTCAGAGTCAGAAACATTTGACGTGATAGCATGGGATCTGAGACCTTTTAATCGAGCCTTCCGTTGGCGCGTGAGCTGCGTTGGTTGGAAGCTTCGCTGGCCCGGCCTCCTGTTGGTCTGCACTGAACAGGAGGAACCAGGAAAAGGCTATTTTTATCCAGCTGCTAGGAGATAATAGCATTCTGTCATAATGTCTTTTTTTAAACGAATATTTTTACTTCAAAATCAACAGGGCCCTGCCTCCCCCGCGGTCCATACCCGCCAATGCAACCAAACAATGGCGCATTGCAGGAGGGATGGATCCGAGTTGTGGTTGTCCGCCTCAGTTCGAACAGCGGCTATTTTTTGTGTTGCCACGGCATTTTTTCGTGGCTTGGTTCCTGGCCAGCCAAGTCGAGACAGCGTCTGGGGCCGGGAGCCCAGCGCCGCTGGGCAAGAGCACATTGTGCGTTTTGTTTGGATTTTCCTGTTTGTAGTAGGTTTGCGCGCTTGCAGTTCACTCTGGCCTTCAAGCGCCTCCCTGTGCGCACGCCATTCCGTTAAGAGTGGCGGCGGGAGGGCTCGGACCTCCGGAAAATCATCATACCGGGCGTCGAAACGCTCCGTGTACGAGTCATCTCCCTTGTGAGGTGCCTTCTTCTTGCCTGCCATGTTTTGGGAGGACGACACTGCTTGGGGCCACGATCTGGGTTTCGCGTGCCTGCGCCTTTCTTGCCGCCCATCGCAGGGGCGAAGCCTCCACAGTAGGAAAGATCATTGGTAGGATTCTTACAGTGACAGTACCTTTGCACTTTCCACTGTTGAGGGGTTTCGCGTCCAGATGTAAGATATTATATATATATATACCGCAAAACAATGGAAAAACATAAGTAATGCTTGCCTCTCATGCGCTAGTTTAGTATAACAACCCAACGGGCTTGGAGAGCTACACCATTGATGTTGTTGCTTTCAGATCACCCGTGTAGGATGTGTCCACCCGTAGGACCTCTTTAAAAAAAAACGAAAAACGAACGGCGAAAAAGGAACCTGAGATGTTACAAACCCGAATTGAAACGGAAAAATCATCTGAACCAAACCTTCATTTCTGGGGGCTTCAAAATGTTAGTTTTCGGGAGGGTGGTTTTTTTCCCCTTGAAATTTCAAAGTCCAAC
>DF239465.1:0-37176 GCA_000507305.1 Breviolum minutum Mf 1.05b.01 | reverse complement strand
AACAGCTACTTCATTTCGACTTTTTGCAGTCCCACCCACCCTCCAAAGCATGGGCATCTTTTTGAACGGTTGGTGGTAGAGCTCTGGTTGGAACAAGTGTGGGTGTCATCACACCCATCCTTTCATTTTCTCATTGCAACATTCAGCAACCACATGGGAAACAGTGGTCACAGCTAAACTTCAATCAACTGTGCAAGTTCCACCCCACAGCTGACTTTGTCGCGCAGTTGTTCCATCTCCTGACACTTGCTGCATTTCCTTACATTGAATCCCGGATACCTCGTCAGCTCGACTTTGACATTCCCTCTTGCAAATTTCCACCCACAACTGGTGGACCACTCTTGTAAAGGGAGGCTCCACGAAGCTTGCTTGACCAGGTGCATCAACTTCCCAGACCTCGTACTCGACATCGCCCACAAAGGCCTCTTGTTCTTCTCTAACATCAACATGTCTTGCTCCTTAGATTCCTCTAAGGAAGAAACTCTGCCCTCCATCTGCTGGATCTTTGCCACCGTGTCCTTGACTTTCTCGGCCAACTTCGCGTCCACCACTTCATGAACTGTTACCACTTTCTCACGGTCTTCCTGTGTCGTTTTCGGCGTACACTGGTTGGGCACACTTGTTGGTGGTGCTCTCATGTTTGCTGGTACTTCTTGAAGTGCCTGCTCGATGTACCTGAACACGGCGCTACTCTTCCACCTCCCAAGGAATGCAATGTCTTGGATATGCCATCCAAGTCTCGCATACCTCATAGCCCCAGACCGTCTGGCAGAGTGGCCCGTAATGCTTCCTTCCAGCTTGACTGTCCAGCTTTTAACTAGACAATACTGCGACAGTTTCTTGCCTTCGTGGGACGGAAACAGTGGTGCCTTGCTTGACAGGTCGTGTAATTTCGCCAAAGCCATCATTGCCAGGGACCAGGGACAAAGTGTGTCGCATGCTCCGCAGCAGCAACAGGCTAAGCATCTCGACACTCCCAAGCCTTTCTGATCCACCTTAGATTTGGGGATGTAAAGCCTGACTGCCTTCTTCTCGTGGTCTAACGAAACATGGCCAACCTCCAGCGACGATGCCTCGATTGCTCTCAACATCCATATCGTCGACCATGCATAAGGCAATGCCACTGATTTTGGAGTTTTCCCATTGTTCTCCAACTGCTCCAACATCTCCATACTCAGCTTTTCCGGTTTGAACTCGATGGCTCTATCTTCGGGGCCTCTATCTCTGGTCAACGCTCTCCTGCACATCTGAAGGTGCCGTTCAAGTTGATCTGTCCATTGAAAACCCTTCTCAATGTGCATCAGCTTAACCTCGTACAAGTACTGATCGCCTGCTTTCATCTCGGTGTGGTTGATGGTAGCTGCAATGTCCACCAACAACTCTACTGACAAAGGGAAAATCAGCCCGTCTTCTGAACAAGCATCGGCCACTTCCAAAATTGTTCTTCTCTTGGACGCTTTAGCTGCTGATGTTGAAAGGCTGAAGAACTTCTCCTTCAGCACTTTTCTGGCCGTTGCCCTCCACGACTTGTTCCTCGCCATCACACTTGCTTCGGATAAGGTTGTGGGTCCCTTCAATCTAGTCTTGCGGGCCTTGATGCCTCCACCATTCTGCTGAGGACGCTGCCCTGTTCGTGGGGCACCATGCCCTTCTGTTTCTTTGATGGACTTCCCTCGTTCTGTTGCCATTTGGGCTTGCCAACTCCCAAGGTGCCTCCACGTCGGGTGTCCAGTTTCTCCGATGCCTCGTGGGAGTGGCATCCATTCGCTCCCCAAGTCTCATCCCATGCATCTCTTCGCTTTCCTCTGCTGGAGGTGGTGGCATTCTGTCTATGTCTACCATATGGGGATTTAGAACGGGTTCGGTCTCGTAGGATACCTTTGTCTCCACCAAATTTAGAGCTCCCCACATCAACATACGCCAGGTCGACACCAGAGCTCCACGGATCCCTGACTTTAATGTCCAACTGATGCCGCCCAGTACTTCTCTCATCTGGTGGAACCGCGGCCCCCATAAATGCCAGAAGAGGATTCCGCATAGGAACGCCAGGAAGATCGATAAAACCCATGCCATGGCGAACAGAGTCCATGAAGGATGGTTTTCCTTGTGAATGGTCGGTGTGACCACAAGGTCTGCACTACCGTATTGCTGGAGGGCCGACATGTTTGCTGAGAGGCACACTCAAAACAAAAATCGCAAAAACACACGACCAACACAACCTCAAACCAAACCAACGCGACATTCAAGTACCGAAGTAGCTCCCCCCTTTTTCCATTCCCATCCTTCTTCTACTCCAGGTTGGTCAACACACCACTTTGGTATGTCAATACGCTCTCTTCTTCCGCTTTTAGAGCTCCCGCCGGTTTCAGTTGAAACTGTTCCACCTTCAAAGGCTCTAGCGTCCTGATGGGAACCTTGTCAAGACTGGCAGGCCTTGCACCTCTATTGTGCATGCGGCTGAGCCAATCCGTCTCGACATTCAACACACCTGGAACGTGGTGCAGCACCAACCTGGGTATCTTGAAATCTTCCAAGAGCAACGATATCTCGGCGGCAATGTAGTTGAGTGACTGGCTGGGTGATGCTAACTTTCGGAGCATGTGGAGGGCCACGGACGAGTCACTTTTGATGAGCAGCACCCTTTTCTTGAGTGTTGCCCCCCATTTCTTCACTGCTCTGTAAATGGCATATGCCTCCACCACGCTCTGTGATTCAGCTTCTCCCCACGTCACGTCTAGCAACTTTGCCTCCGTCTTGGTGAACTCTGCCTCGAATGCCTCATACATTGTCAATTCCCCATTTCTCACTTTCACCAAAACTGCTCCAACACCTTTAGGTGATGCGTCAGTGATCACACCGATGGTTGGCTCCATGTCTTCATAGTCTACATCCCTGACCAGGTTCACGCTGTCCAACTCCAACATCTTGATGAGCCACGGCAACGCGAAACCCAGTCTCTTCACGTGGACGAGGCCACGCTTTGATCTCCTGTCGCTTGCGGTCTCATCCCGGGCCTTGTTCTCGGACTCTTCCTTCTCCACAGCGCTGATCACTGCGTAGAACACGCTCACGGTCCATCGAATTCGTGGGACCACACCTGCAGCCCAACTCAAACGCCCCGTTGTAGACCTAAGCTCCTTTACACTGATCATTCCTTTGGCAGACCATAGCTTGAGAATCTCCAACAACTCACGCTTGGTCTTGATCGGCAAGGTCAACGATATCACCACCGTCCACAGTTCAATCTCTGCTCCTATCCATGTGACTCTGATGCCTCGCTCACCTTTGCCCAAGCTCACCTGCACACCCATAGCAGCCATGGTGTAAAGTATGCCCGACAGGATGGCGTTGCGATGGAGGACTCCTCCCTGAAGTGCGATGATCAGGTCATCGACGTAGATCTGAAGTTGTCCTTCATATGGCATCATAAACCCCGCCACCAACCGACCTATGGCAGAACTCAACCTTGCCATGATTAGAGGAGCGGCACGATACCCGAATAACATTGCTACCCATAGTAAGCAACCATCAGACGTCTCGTCTGGAGTCACACAATGGCGAAGCTCTTCATTTGCCACACTAAAGTGGCAAAAGGCATCAGCCAAATCCACCAACACAAACTCTCGCTGCTTTACCTCGTGGTTAAGCCGGACCTTATCCACTCCGCCGGCCGCCAATTGATCAAACAGCTCCGACTCTCTGCTCTTCAAGTTCTTCACCATGTCCACGACATCGCCCAAACGCGGGAGGATGATGCGCTCTCTCACTTTGGCTCTGCTGTTACCTCCTGATCTGCGCATATCAAGTATGATGCGCCTCTTGGTAGTTCCATCAGGTTTTTCCTTCAGCAGCAGTGCCATGCGTGAGCAAGTGCCTTTCCCAAATCGCCGTTCCACCTCGTCCCAGGTCATTCTCACCACGAAGCCTTTGGCGATGTTTCTGTCAATCTCCAGCTTAGCCTCCTCAGGTTGCTCTTGCACAGACTTGTAATTGAGCAAACCTTTGATAGCTTCAAACTCCGTCTCGGGCTCGCCTATCTCATCCCCTGTGTCATCCACCGCAGGGAATATACCATTCGAGGAAGGTATATCTAATTCCATACCCAGTGGTGCACCTCTCCGGATGAAACCTGGAAGTGCATCGTCTGGATCACGGGTCTCTCTTCCCCAAGCATCCCAAAGGTCGGCGTCCAGTGGAGATTTGAAGGCAAAGTTTTCCTTAAGGATGAGTCCACCACTTTCCAGCTCATCGACCTTCAACAGGACCCGCAGCTTTTCTTTCCATGCTTCCATCACTGTCATGTCAAACTTTGCCTCGTTAGAACCGTACATCTCAGCGACTTCAATAGCGGTAGGATGTTGTGCCACGAACCGAATCCACTCGGTCCTCATTCTCTGACCCACCAGCCTCACCAAGTGCATCCTGCTTACGGTCATTGTTGGGTTTCTCATTCCACCCAACGATCTGACATTCTCTTCCTCCTTTCTCTGCTTCTTCGAAGGGTGCGTCGAAGAGGAAGGCACTCTCTCCACTGCCATGTGGATGGTTCTCTTCTGACCCAAGTTGCTAGTCCTCTTTTCTTCATTCAACACCCACTTCTTCTTGCAGCTCTGATACCTCGTCTTGCTTCACGGCCAATCTGTGCCTCCAAAACTCTAGGCTCAAAGTACGCTTCCAAGTGGCTACAATGTTCTTGGCGATGATGTTGGCCAACTCCACAGGGTACTCACCCGCAGCTTCGGTACGTTGTTTTCCCACCAGTGACTGGTGCGACACCCACGAAGGGCATCTGCAGATCCTCGCAATCTGATCAAGTCCTTCGAGGCGACCCACAAATTGCCCTGGTTTATACCAACGTACTTTGGACTTGGATTGGAATGCACATGTGTTGTACTGAGCCACTGAAGCCTTAGTGCTATCCATCACGATCCTTATCTCGGGCAACTGCCATGCTGAGCCACACCTCTGGTCACCAGGGGGGTTTTCTAAAGTCGCGGCAGGAGGAACTTTACGCCGCTTGCACGAGTTCACCTGCTCCTCCATGATCCAGGCAGCTTGCGTAGCCATCATTGTCCCCTTGTCGGCTTCATCCTGTTGCTGAACGGTGTTGGTTTCCAACCCATAGATGTTCTGTCCATCTCGAACAGGGCCAGGCATCCCAGGGGCAGCATTGTGACGAACCCGTGAGAAGCTACCACACGGAAAACCCGCGTGGGTTGCATCCCACTCGCCATCACGTACTTCATCTCGAAGAACTGTGTGAGATCTCACCGTCGCAAGGTCGATGTCATCCACCTTCTTGTCCAACCCTGTGCACTTGACTCTCAGACGTTGTTTTGCAGCCTCGGCTTCAACCTCTTTTGAAAGTATGTCCACAGGTCCGCTGTACATATGAAGGAAACGGAATTCCCGAAGTCGACGGTAGTCCTCAAAGTCCTTCGCCTCTTCAAGGGCAAGTCTGACTCTCTTAGGTACCATCGGTCCTTCTTCAAACTCCGTCACCGACTTCTTTGACTCCACATCATCACTAGGTGCATCATTGAGATTCACCTCCTTGGAGTCTTCCATCTTTGGTGAGTCTCTCTCATAGTCGGCCGCAGGCAGGTCCTCATGATCCTGCTCCAACTGGGAAGCCATCACGGTTCCCAAAACCCAGCGAGCCAACTCAAGGCTGCCGGAGGAACCATAAACTCAGGCCCACCGAGAAACCACCACAAATCATTTCCCAACACAGCAATACGACGTACCCCCGAAAGTAAAAATCAAATCAAAGCAAGTGCAAAACCAAAACGACCGACTCAATCCCCAGCCAAACTCTTGCCCCCTTTTCATTTTCTTTTTTTTTTGATCTTCTCCTGAAAAGAAACTAAGCAGCTGCCTGAGGACATGATGCGTCTTGATGCGAAGGACTGAGACACAGCCTGCACTTGTGGACCCGCTTCACGGATCCAAGACACTCACCACCAGGTGGAACTTTACCGCAAACTCCACTGCCAGATGCCCATGAGAAACAGAGCGGTTTACCGGCTTGGTCTTTGCTCTTTGACTTTCCCTTGGACCCACCTTTGGCGGGCTGGCCAGCTTTGATCACCCTGAGCTCCTCTCTCTCTTCTTGAATCCTTTTACGTTTTGCCAATCTCCTCTCCCTGTTAGCCTGCTTCTTCCTGGAAACATCTGGCTCTTTCTCCACCGTCTCGACGTTCACCGAACCAGGAAGGACAGCCATGACAGCTGATTCGGAGGCTACTACAGGAGCCCCTTTTCCACCAGCTGCCAACCATGCTGCCGCCGGGATGTGAACCTTCTCATTCCAGTACGTCACATCCTTCGTTAATTCAACCAGTACACAAGACCAAGGAGCGCCTGGATCCCAATCTCTTGGGATCTGCCTTCCCACTGATTGATCCAAGAGGATGGACCTTCTTAACCTCGACATCTTCTCCGCTCTCGCCTGATCGTCGGCCGATGCAACCAAACCCCAAGCAGAGGGCCACTGCAGAACCAGCTTCTCAATGTGTCGGGAGTACGTGTCCAGTGAACTCAAGGTGGCAATGTTGAGCATCAAACAGGCTGTTTTGAATACTCTCCAACTTGCCATCCAAGCTTGAAACGATGCAGGTCCTGGAAGATCTTTCTGTAAAAATGATCCGTCACCAAGTGGAGTGAACACCCTAAACCTGTGAGCCTTCGACATCTTTCTCTCAAAGGGCAACCACACTCCAAAGTCACAGTATGGCGGATGATCATTGATGAACACTCTTTTGAATAGTGCAGCCAACTGATTTGGTGATGGTTCTTCAGATTCATCAGCTTGGGCCCCCATGATAGCGACATAGTTCTGATGCCACTTGTTCAGCTCGGAGTTGCTAGGTGGCAGCAGCTCAGAATCATCTGCTTGATCAATCAGGTTTGACATCTTAAGGACTTTCTCTTTGACTGTGTTGGTTGCTCCAGCACTGCCACTCGCCACAGTTGTTCTAGTGGAATTTTCACTCGAATTGGGTGGATTGTCCAGCCACACTTCAACATCCACAAACTCTGACTCTCTCGTTCCTCCCAAATGTGCCATAACTCTACGTGCAAGCCGCCAGACCAACCCCACCTGAGTGGCCTGTAAAGCATTCAGGGGAGATCCATCTGGTAACACTGCGGAGCTACATCCCGCCAGCACTGCAGGACGACTTAAAGCTGCTAGCAATCGCATGTCCTCTCTGACTTCGCCAACTTGATGCACAAAGGCCTGCCATACCTCATCCTCCACGTGGAAAAATTCAAGTGCCTGGGTCACTCTTGCAAATGATGCCAAATCTCCCCATGAAGGAAACAAGGCCATTCGCGGCTCCCAGCTCAACCTGAAATTTCTTACAACCAGGTAGCAGCTGGGACAATTGGCACTTGAGCCAAAACGTCCCAGCAGCCATTTTTATTCTCATCCCACCCACCCTACCAATTTCTACATTCATCACTGTTTAGCGACAACGCAGGCTATGTCTTCCAAAAAAACAAACTGAGAAAATCGGAAAAAACATAACACTCATGCTGGGTTTATTTCTATGATAACTTCTTTTTTTGTTGGGTTGGTTTGTTTGAATCAAAATCTTCCCAAGCGCTAAAAAAAAACACCCACCGGCCTCTGGCAGCAAGGTGGCATCATCCGTAGTTTTGGGATCACTCCTGGAAGTTCGGTTCAATTCTGTGAGTTGTTGATTCGAACATTATGTACCCCTTAAACCCAAATGGGGCCCCCTGTTTTGATTGGAGTTAAGGGCCTATTTTTGTGAGGTTCTTTCACCCCCCAAAATAGAGGACATCTCCAGGTTCCAGGTAAATATATATGTAGATTTAGATATGATGTTGATATGTCATGTCACATGTATTTTTCATGTAATATTGATAGGTCACACCTACACCCCTGAAATTTAACATAGCCCCTGAAAAATGATGGTTGGAAGATGAGTTTCCTTTTGGGATTGCCTATTTTTAGGGGCTATGTTAAATTTCTCGGGTGTACTTTCCATATGATATTGTTCATGTCACGCATGTTTGCTTTGTATGATATTGATAGGTCACAAATCTCTTGGTGGTATGCTTATGTGATTGACCATATGCATCATGGTATATGAAACATCTACACAATTGAATGGAAGAAGTTGGAAACTTTTGTCTGCACCTTCAACCAAACCATCAAACCGCTGTTTTTGCATGGTTTCATCAGGAGAAGGCCTCGGTTGATATTGGTAAAGCATGATAAAGCATGATAAAGCCACTTTCGTCTGGGTCTCCAAATTAATCCAAAAAAATCCTGACCACTTATTTTCCACCAAACAGAACGGGCTGCCTGAAAATATTCAGTGTTCCAAGATCAAGTACATCTAGAAGCTTTACAACAACAAACTTTGATCTTCCAGGCATCTCTCATATATATCCGTACTAATGAGATAACAGCAATACATCAAATCAACTTCTATCAGGTCAAGGGTCGATTTTCGAAACAAACTTTGATTCCCCTTTCAGAGATCAAAAGAAAACAGCGTGGTGCCCACGAGGGAAATTAAAAACAACACCTTTTTTTCCAGAGATTGTTCACATCCCCAAAAGTTCACCATGCAAACCTGAAGATGGTGCTTTCCAAAAAAAACGAAATCTCCTTTTTTGCAGGCACTAAAATTTCAGGTGAAGCCGCGAAGCATGTTAAACTTCAGGGATGTATCAGGGATGCATCAGCTTCTCCCGCTCCTTTGCGCTTCGCTATCCATGCACCACACTTGTTGCCTCGGGAAGTGAAGTTTGGAGGCAAACATACCAATGACTAACGCCTGGATACCCAAAATGACGCCATATTTGAAAGGAGATACGATTTTAAAAACCATCATTTTTGATATCTATATGTTAGATGTCGGTTCTTTGTAATTAAAACTAAAACCCTGAACTACTGTTGGTCAAAGAAATCCTGCACCAGTTGGTAGGTGGCGCTCCCACTAGTTGCAAGGTTTTATACATCGCAGGTGGCGCATGATTTGGTCCGTCAACAGCATGGTTAATAAATCGTCGTCAATAGCATGGATTTTTCAAAGAACTGGCTATGGAAATGTAAGCTGGGAGCAGATTGAAGTTCTACAAGGTTCTCTCGTGTGATCAATATCATTCTCGTGGTTTTTTTCCAGGTCTCAGAATCACAATTGATCTACAGATGATGGACCGACAATTCATGCGGTAAACCCGTTGGCATGGCTAAAACACTCTACAGAGTAACTTGGATAGTCACTGTATCCACTGGTTATTTTGGGTATCACTCTGCAAGTCTCCTGAGGATATAGCTCGTCATAGACCGAGAAGAAGAGACAGGGTGTCAAGGGCTTTCCTGCCAGTCTCTCTTCGTAGAAGGCCACGGCACCGCGGCAGCAAACACATCGTTGCGGTAGCATATCTATCTATAGTCATCTATACAATATGAGTAAGGACAAAATTTGCACCAACTTTCAAAAAAAAACGTTTTTTCCACGTTTTCCCTACGTTTTTTGTCCAACCTCACTTCTTCCCCCTCCCCACCCTCCCCTGACCACCTGGCCTTTTTTTGCACCTGGATGAGGATCCACCGGCACCTCCAACGCCCTGCGTTGCAGCAGCAGTTTGTTTCAATAGGAAACTTGGCACCTCTTAAATCGGCTTAAAGAATCTTAAAGATGTAGAAAAATATGATAGATACAACAATCAATCACTCCACTTCTGCGAAATAATCACTGCTCAAATTCAAGGTTCAACAACGAAATCCGCCTTGAAGTCTGAGGACCAACATGTCATCCTACGTGAAAAAACGATCCCATCGCCGTGCTGTTTTTTTCGCGCGAATTTCCCGCTTGTTTTGGTGACCCGCATCTTCACACGCAGCATTTATGGCCCTTCAGCGGCATCTTGAAATCCTGGTAGAGTTGCATCCCACGAAAGCCACCATAGAGAAGAGCGGCTCCGAGACAGGCGTAGACATTCAACAAACCCAGTTGCACACCCACCACGACCACCGTAACACTGCTGGCACAAAGCATCACCACTTGATGACGCTTTTGGGAACTCTCCAAGAAAGGCTGAAGTTGATGAAGGATGCATTGCCACCTCGTTTGCTCACCAATCTCGTTACCAGCTTCCTCATCGAGTAGTTCCATCTCCTTACATCCCAACAGAAGCAACAAGGTGCCCTCATCTGCCAGTACCAAGTAGAGGAAGTCCAATAAGATCAAGGCTGCCACCAAATCACCAGACATGAAACTGAATTCATGCCAATGCAACTTGCCCCTTTGATAATGAAGATAAGAGACATATGCATCCGTGATGAACTCATACAAGTGCTTTGTTCCCAATAACACCAGGAAACGCAAGGCAGCTGGTGATACAAAACCTTTGCGCCTGCACAAGACCAACTGAGGTAAAAGGGCAAAGGCGTGCAAGAAGTTTTGGAAGGTGCAAACGGAGCTTTGAATATCGGTGAACATGAAGTTGTAGGTCTCGTTGAAAGAGAAACGACATGCCACGAACAAGGAAAGGAGTCCCATCATGAGAGCGGAGACATAAATGACACCATGAGCCGCGCGGCGCCCAACACCGGGCAAATTCAAGGTATCTTCACCATCAGCCTCGCTATCTTTGGAGACTCCGTAGCAAGCTAAGGAACCAAAGCCACAGCCCACAGCCACCAAGATCAACTTGTGTACCTTGCCACCCCAGGCACGGGGAAGGTTGAAACCACCCAGGATCAAGGATAACGTCAATGCGACGCATGTTTGCAAAGAGATGTGCTTGGTGCGTCCCTTGAAGGCATCATAGGCTAGCATAGCAAAGGCCATGGTCTCCACATAGTTGATGAGAAACATCTTGCGCAATTATGAAGGCACTGCGACGTTTTGCAAACGCGTAGACAAACCACTTTTGAGCCAAGAAACTGGAACCAACAGATTGTTTGACTTTGGGACAGGGCTACACCCAATCTGATAACCAATCGAAACTGATCCACAACTCATCTTTGACATCCACCCCGGGGTCAAGACTCGCTGCTTGCCAAACCGCCCTTTCCACCTGTGGGTGAGGAGACCATCCTTGATCATATCTTTCAGCAAAGCCTAAAATCGAGACGCAGCTGGATTCCGAATGCCCCCCGAAGCAAAGTTTTATACGTAGAAGTTATAAGTTTAAGATGTGGGTTGTAACCAGGGACAAGATCCAAATCGCTGTCCATTATGGTGAATTTAGATACCAGAAAAACGGCTTCAAGTTTTGCTCCCTTCCAACCACAAGTTAGAATTTCAAGTTGGACTTTCCCGTGCTAGTGGAAGTGCTAGACTCCCAACCATTTCCGCCATCGACATTCACATGAATGGATTCTCTTCACTACGTCCAACAGGTGTTGGTGATCATTGATCATCTTATACTTGGGAAGCAAAACCTTGGTAAGCCCATGAGTTCATATGGATGAGGATTATGAGAATAAGAGTTCTCATCATCCCGCACGGTGAGCGCCATTTTGGAAGGACAACAATGTGATAACCCTTCCATTTTGAACAAACCGTCAGAATTCAGACTGTGATCGCTTGACTTGATTGTCCTGAAGCAAAATCCATTCACAATTCGTCGAGTCACAACCTTTCATCAACATTCCACCAACCTTCCAATTTCTGAAAAGATACCCATTCTTTTCCAAAAATTCTCCCATGCACTTACTTTTAACTACAGCTTTTCTTCTGGTCTTCTTATTAAAACCACTGGTTTTTTTCAAGGATCAACTCTTTGAGGCCGTCGCTGGAAGTTGGTTGACAAAAAAAAATCACCGACTTCATAGGGATGGAAGTTTTTCCATGAAAACTACCAATCGTTACTAAGGAAACCATGGACATCAATCCCAGTATTTTTTTGGTATATTTTGAGTCACACTTGCTTTTTTCGGCACAAAGAAACACACACTCCCCAACCTCTCTGATTTGCTCAGATTCTTCGAAGACTTCGAAACCTTCAACCGGCGGAAAGCGGGGTCCGAAAACAAGCAGTTCGCAGTTGCCGCGAAACGACCACGGTTCCACAAGTTCCACAAGTTCCCCAGTAACTTGGGGAGAGAATCGGGTTTTCTCCATGTCCTGTGGGGTTTTGCCATCTAAAACTTCATGTTTTTTTTCTCGCAACAAAATGACCTTTCTGTCAGTAGCAGCTTTACAATGTACAACATGTACCCTTCAAAACCACATCATTTCCAGCCGGTATTTGTTTCATCATCTCCAAAAGGGTTGCCCTTTTTTAATACCATTGCCGTTGAAAACACCATTGCACTTGGCCATTCCTGGCCCTTCGACACCTGAGGAATCTCCAGCACCTGAAGGGCTGAACAGGGTTACAGTAGTAGGTTTGAACCGAGGCAGATGAGATGTCAACTTTCTTAGGCATATATACTATTTATACATATATAACGCAACTGTAGTATACGGATATCTATATATAGCAACATATGTGAATTACATGCGGATGTGTATATGCAGCGTACAGGGTTCATACAGACATTCACATCTAGATAGAGATGCATACCATGTCTAAGACACACGTTCTCTACCTTTTGGGAGGGGATAGTCACATTCAATATTGTTACCACCATGTCACAATAAATGGGGCGCACATAGGTTGTTACATACCCTTTTTTTTCAGGAATGGATGGCTACACGTAGGGTAGCCATTTTAGTGGGAGTTAAGAAGTTAATGCGCCACTGCTGGATAATTGAAAAAAAATGGTCCGAAAAATAATCCAAAATCAGGGACTGTCTTCCATGAAAAAAACGTACTGCAGAGAGGGTCAAAACTACCCCATGACTACAAAAGTGATTTCTAGGAGTGTGGGAGGTATTTCCTCAAAATTGATACCCTTCAGTCAAATTCGATTTGATGTGAAGATAGTTGCCATAGTTACTGATTCGGGGTCCAGGATGTTTACCTGTATACTACTGTTGATAGAAGAAATCCTGCACCAGTTGATAAGCAGTTCATCCCACTATTTACAGAGTTTTGTACATCCCAGGTGGTGCAAGTTTTCCTCCATCAACAGTAGTACCCCCTCCAGGTGCCATGTGTTGCTCAAAAAGTTCAGCTGTTGGCAAGTTGGCAACTGCATTGCATAGAGAGCCCAAGCATTGTCTGACTACACCATGCTGGAATCAACTCTTTTCCTTGAAACCAAAATGAAATCATGTCCGAATCTCACCACCATTTTGACATGATTTATATAGAATCCCTCGAAAATTCACCATATCTAAAAGTCTCATTCACCATGTTTACAATGTATACTATTCATTCAAACATTGCATCATCTTCATTTTGGATGTCAGTAGTTTGCTTCATCTTCACCACCATCCGACCAGCTCCGTCAACGGCTCGACACCTGCTGTTCGATAAGGAGCACCTAACCAAGGTGATTTCACCTCACGGGAGGTCCAACAAGGCGTTCCAAAAATGCGCTGCTTAGAAAGGAGCTATTTGATGTTAATGAATGATCAAATAGCCATATGTATATATCATATATATCATGTATATATCATATATATATATATATATATTATTATATAAATATACATTATATACATTATATACATTATATACATTATATACATTATATACATTATATACATTATATACAGTATATACATGATATACATTATATATATTATATACATTATATACATTATATACATTATATACATTATATACATTATATACATTATATACATTATACACATTGTATATATTATATTATCTATATATATATATTATACATATATTACATATATCGTATATTATATATCAATGTCAATATCTTATATCTTCAACGTTAATCCTCTTATTCATTCACATCTATTCCAGGAGGTGTTTGATATCTAATAATATGTGCCCCATCCCCACGAAAAAAATGTTGGTTGAAATGGATGTATATTTCTAATGAGAAAGTTAGAGGAGACTTATGGAATGCAAGGACTCCTGCATTTAAGGTAAAGTTGAAAGTAGTGTACCAGCAGGGCTAAAGGCCTTATTTGCCTTTATTGGACTACGAACTGGGCATTTTCCCCCTTTCATCTTTGGGACGAGGTCTATTTCGTGATAAGGTAGGCTACCGTCTAACAAAAAATACGCACGTGAGCCATCAGCAAACATGACCAATCAAATAGGGTCCTAAACTTTTGGCGTCTTTTCTTGGAATCCTTTCAAAAGATGAAAACCGCAGGGATATAGCTGAAAACCTCAGGGATATAGCTGAAAACCTCAGAGGTATAGCTGAAAACCTCAGGGATATGAGTTTAACAAATGAGTCCACATTTTTTGGTGATCCCCTCTGCAAGAAAAAAATTGGTGTGTATCTCTCTAGGTCTGATCGAATCAAAAATCTACATGGGACATGACATATAGTTGTTAATAAAGATAAACGCTTAAACATGCTAGTCACTGAAACATGATAAACATAGAAACACCTTGTAAACAATGGCATAAATCAACCTCAACTGCTTCCTGTTTCCACGTCTCAGCGGTGATTTTCACCCTCTGCTTCTCGGACCTCGCCATCTGTCTCCAGCAAACGTGGCTCGTACACATCCACCCTCAGTGGCCAGGCAGCCAGGACCAACCCACCAACCCCTCAAAGGATTGGCCCTCCATAGGTGCAAAAGTGTTTCACGAAACATTCCAGACTTGGGTACCACCTTGTAATTACTCTTCAAACTCTCCACTTTTTTGGGGGGGGAATCAAGGAATGTTGGTTGTTTTTTTCGATCCAAATACAGGAAAAATCATGGATTTTTACTATTTCTAAAAAACTTCCAGAACAACTTCATGATTAGATCAAAGCGCAGGTTGGATGCCCCTAACGTAACCCCCCTCAGAACTAAGGGTTTAATAGACGGCCTTATTAAGGGAAACCAAGGGTTAATAAGCCCTGATCATAAGGGACCCCGGCTATTTCTGGGGTACGTTTTGGGGGGTTTGGGGGGGGTAGGTTGACCAGTCATGAAACCAAGAAAAGGACCTTCGGGAGTTGCACGGGGGAAGATTTTGCTCTATTGGGGAGACGTAAAAGGCGTGAAAGTTGTGGCTGCTGCTGCTGGCTAAGTTGCGCATATACATGTGTAATATACATGATATATATATATATATGATATGAAAGAAACCAATCATCACAAATGTGTTTGATCATGCTTTTTTTAGGGAGAGGTTTCCTAGAAACATTCTCAATGTGAGGAATTAACAAACGTATTGGAAGAGAAACAATGGTCATTAATTGGTCAGATATCAATTATTTGTGGTAGGGGCTATGTAGGGAAGAATACGTACAACTTCAATACCAACCCTTAAGCCCCTGTCTTTTTTTCGGGGCTAAAGAATCATGTGTTTATCTATCTATATCATCTATCTATCTAATCATTTATCTATGTGTCTCTTATAATATGTATTCATTTAAATCTACATCTACACACAGTCTAAAGAGAGAAGGAGAGAGATCTTGCAATTCAAGATCACCAAACCCCGGGGGAAAACCAACTACATCAATTAGACCACAACTAAGCCTACACCCTGGCCGAGCAAATGCCAATCCGTGGCGGCCAAGCTGAAAGTTTAAGTTCAGCTTCACCTTCAAATAAAATCCACGTGTTTTGTCGCGGCTTTTCCGGAGGAGTTTCCCGGAAAATGCTCCAATAAAAAAGGAGTGCCTAAGTACCTAACATTTCAAAAAAGTTGCCCCCCTTAATTACATCATGGTTTTCTTCATATCTTCAAGTTAATTGGTGTAGACCTTCCGTCTTTTCTTCATATCTTCGATTCAAGGACCCCAGATCCATGGATTGCAAAGATATAACCACCACCCCCACCCCCAGTGAATCAGTGAAGCTTAAGGGTTGCCGAAAATCCCAATGCCTTCCCACCATGTGAGATGAAAAAATCTTAGTTATTGATGGCATCACCTCGAATCACCTTTTAAAACCAAACTTAGTTTGGAAATCTTCAGGACGTTGTGACGTGATTATATTATCAACTTTCAAGCAATGCCTCAAAATAACCAAATCACTCAAAATGACCATACCTTTCTATTGTATCCATTCCCCCAAATAGAGGTAACTAGGCATGACCCCGGCCTTTTTTGGGATCCAGATATTCAATGACCGGAAAAACCGAGTTGCGAATTGCTTGGAGGCCCTGTGACATTCTCCGGCACTCGAGAGACCTTTTTTTTGGGAACGAAACTGCAGGGGTTCCAACGGTGGCCGACCTTCTCGGGGTTCCAGTCATGGGGTAGCCAAAAAACGGGACCCGTTTTGGTTGTTTTTTGGGGATTTGTTGGGGATGACATTTCCTACCCTGGTTGTTCAGGGGATTTGTGCGAAAATTTCTGTAAACGAATGAGGGCTCAGGTATATTTATATATAGTATATTTATATCATGATACTGTTGATGGAATGAATCCGGCAAACTCACCAGTTGAGGGAACGGTAGTTGAAATCCCACTATTTACGACGGGTTTCATACATGTTAGGTGGTGCAGGATTTCTGAACCATCAACGGTATGTCATGTATTCTGGCCAAATGGAATAATATTGCACCAACCTAGATTTCCCTGAAATAAGGGGATGTCCCTTCTTAAACCACCATTTGGGGTGAAAAACTCGTATGAGGTCGCTGCAATTTGACCAGAAATGTGTGGTTACCCTCCAGAAAAGTAACATGTTCCACCCAAAAGGGAAGTTCGGAAAAAATCATCGGCTCAAAAGTCTGGGATGGGATCTTAGTGATCTTTTTGCCAGGGAGTGTAGTTGTCAATCTTCATTTTTCCCTCTCAGTCAAGTCAAGTTTTGCTGCAAAAAACACCGGGTGGGAGGCCGAATCCTACGCTGAAATGGATTTCAGTCTTGGATCCTGAAGAACAAGTTGCATTTGCATAGCCACCCGGAATTTTGGAATCCAAGGCTAATTCGGACTTATTCAGGAATCACCTAGGACCTATGGCAGCTAGTCTGTTACCTATGAGCAGGAAACTTGCAGAACAAAAGATTGAAGATCAGATTTTGATGCGTAAATTGGAAGATGTCATCGCTCGATTTCTGTGAAATTATCCTGCATTCTCAGTTTTTGAATAAACTCTACTGACTGGCAAGTTGATAAAACATCTTTCTGTTTTTGAATACATGTTCTCCCTGAGTGGCTGTTGGTATACCTCCACAATCTTTCCAACCAACCGCCTGCAGAACTTGGTTTTCCGGACAAAGGCCATCTTCAAGTTACACAGGCGACGAATGGGAATAGGATACCTCTTAAGGACACAAAAAAATCCCCCCCTTTTTTCGGATCTTTTCAGAAGCAAAGGTGGCTTTGTGCAATATCCGATGTTTATTAGGCGTTGAAAGTTATGACAGTATTAGTCATACATTTCAGAGAAAGGAAAAAAAAAAGCTTGGCCACTTTTTGGCGAAGTTTTTTCGAAGTTGAAAAAAAAAACTCCAAACCCAACAGGTCCGTCATTTTGAAGCCCAGGTGAGGACCTCAACAAAACGCGTTTGTTGGTTTTTATGTTGAGTTGAATAGCTAAAAAACAAAACCACCTGAAAAGGAAAGTGATTGAAATTGGAAAACCATAATGTTACAAGTTACGAGTTACCAAAAAATATATATACATATGTATATATATATATAAGATATATAATTTGCCTTTTGCTATACACGTGTTGGCTTGTGAGATTGCTGCGGAATCCTCCTCACGTGCCCATCTGTACTGAACCTGCCCTAAAAAGGCGCACTCGGCCGTCCAATTCTCCCAAGCATCAAAGCGCTGACCGATGATGTAGACATGTTTTCCTGCAAGAAGCGTTCCACTTTGCAAGCACTTTTTTTCAACTATCAGAGAGGTGCCAATGACTGGCGTTGCAAATTTTAGGGATCCCCAAATCCTTCTTCTGAGAAATGATGGATGGAGGTCCACACAAATGAGGACACATGCAAAAACGACCAAAAACGGGCACCTGCTTGCTTGGCCACACCTAAGCCTGGAGCCCCAAGAGGCAGGCTTGGAAGCTTTGGGAGCTCTGAAGACGTTTTTGTTAACAATCCGGAAGCTCCAAAAAACCATCAACTTTGAAAGAAAAAAAGAAAAAACTAAGATGACAATGAAAAAAACAACCATATGAATATTTATGTATCTCGGTGATTTTTTTCGTAGTGGCATTCGGATTTGGGGGGGGTTCGTTTCTCAAGACATTGAGGCTTTTTTTTAATGACACCCATAGCTGATGCATAAGGGTGTTTCCAAAAATAGGTGGTACCCCCAAATCTTCCATTTTAGTGGGTTTTTTCCATTATAAACCATCCATTTTGGGGTGTTTCCCAATTTTTGGAAAACACCCATAAGGAGGGTGTTGGACTCCGGGTTGGATGTTGGACTCCGATGAGATTTTTCGAAACAAGTTTTGGGGATCCTCATCACCCAACCCTTCCAAATCAACAGAAAGGTCAGAGTGTAAAAACCACAAAGGTATCATCATGACGGTCCCATGGTGGTTGAACCAACCCATCTGAAAAGTATGAGTCAAATTGGGATGGTTTCCCCAATTTTCGGGATGATGTTTTTTCAAACTTGTGTTGGTTTACCACCACCGAAACGATGATATATCATGAATATATCATGAGGAGGACAGGACTGTCCAGCGATGTAAGTCTCAAGTCTCCAAGCAGGAAATGTTCCTTGAAGTCTCCAACGCAAACCATTGGGGTTGGAGGACCATTCCAGTTTATATAGATGTCACCTAAAAAGTGGTTTCCAACTGGCTTTCAAGTTCAGATTTCTACAGCGACAAAAAGATGGGGAAGCATCCCAAGAAGCGGTTTTCTAGACCCACCACCGATGACATTCTGTCAATAGAAAAAATATTAATCATGATCAATCCGATTGAAAGAACCATGTATAGAAGAGTTGATAGAAAAGACAATCCTTCTTGATCTTGTGTGTTGAAAAACATTGCAAACACTTTCCTATGAATAGCGATTAGTAATCGCATATCGTTTTATGAGTTTGCTTGTACTCATCCAAGCACCCTTCATACCACCTATGAAGGAACTCCTCTTCAAATTCCTGTTTCTTCAACCATCTGTTAAAAGCGCCTGTTTCATCCAACTTCTCCGTTTCGGCCGGGTCGTTCAACCTAGGCGACAGTTCAAGGCCTGTAAGAATATGTAAAAGATCCGAATGGAATTGAAGGTATTACAATTCAATCACATCCAATCACATCTCATCTGGTTGGTGGTTTCAACCCATCTGAAAGAAATTAGTCAAATTGGAATTCTTCCCCAAATGGAGGTGAAAATGAAAAATATTTGAAACCACCACCTAGTCATCCAATCTCATCCTTTCAGTATCTCTTGCTTAAAAAGTTCACCTTCACTACACTCCTTCGAAGCAACAGAAAAATCATGTCCAACAAACAAACCAAAACCGCCCGTGACCCCTGACGGTGAGTAGAAGTTCAGATCCTCTGTGAGGAGCTCGTAACATTCAGGCAATCGTACCTAGGGCAGCATCCAGGTCGACGCAAACGACGTTTAGTCGAGGAATGTGTGTTTTTCGGTGTCTTTGAGATCTTTGTGGGTAAATTGTACCCTGGCACATGTGTCATGATGGTATTGATAATCTATGTGTTATGATTGTTATGATAATTATTATAGATATATACATAGATATCAGTATTGTTGGTGTCATTATAATTATAATCATTGTTAGCATTGCAAGTGGTACGGCAAAACGACAAAGTCATCACTCGCAAGTCTCCTCGCAGGTTCCCCACTGCAATTGCAACATATGGTATCTCCTCTCTTTGCCTTCTTTCATGGTTTTTCCCAACTGAATCGCACCACTAGTCCCAAAAAGCGATAAGTTTTCTCTGGACCTACACATCAAATCTACCTGGCAGGGCGCCAAAGAAGCTGCGCTTTACCCCGAATTTTCCAAAAACAAGTGCCAATGGAATCGCGGTCCCAGCACCAACAGAGCTTTAAATAATTTCACGGCACCGGCTAGTTGGCCGCAAGTAGCTACGGACAGACTACTGTTGATGGAAGAAATCCCAAACAACCACCTGGGATGTATAAAACCCTGTAAATAATGGGATAAACAACTATCAACTGGTGCAGGATTTCAGCCATCAACAGGATCATGATTCTTCACGATCTTTATCTTTTTTTAGTTTCTGGATCCGAAAGTACTGACTGATCAGCCACTACTAATCTGGAATCAATCCCATACAGTTTGTAATTTGACACAAACACCCATGCCTTTCTGAAGGACAGCATCCCACTAGAAATTCTAGTTACACTTGTGATTCCAACTCATCTCAAAAAGTATCAGTCAAATTGGATCATTTTCCCCAGCTAGGAATAAAACTATCTTTTAAAATTGAAACCACCACCTGAGAAATGAAAAGAACCCTGGTTGTTTCGGGTATATTGGGGATTACACAACCCAGTTGGATACGGATCAAAATAAACCACTATAAGGATCCCTATTAAACAACCAGTATAATTCAAAGTAAGAGGGTCTTGTTCATTGCTCACCTGAGCAACGAAAAAAACCTTTATTACTTTCCATTATACTGGTTGGTTAATAGGGATCCTTATAATGGTTTATTACAATCCCTATATACCTGGGTAGTATAATCCCCTATATACGCTAAATAACCAGGGTTTTTTCATTGCTCACCTGGTCATGGTTTTTCCCAAAACATGGACGACCCTGGCCTGTGAGGGGTCTGCTTCTGGACTTACCAAGACATCCACCTCAACGTCACCAAGTTGTTCAAGACAAAAAATGTTTTCACGCATCAAATGAGAGACTGGTTGGTGGTTGAACCAACCCATCTGAAAAATATTAGTCAAATTGGAAATCTTCCCCAAATAGGGGTGAAAATAAAAAATATGTGAAACCACCACCTAGGAGATCATATCAAAGTATATAACGAAACGAAAAACATGGTGTGAAATTCCATGTTCCATGGATGTTTCATAGCTGGTCAACCTATCCTCCCCCTAGGGTATCAAACAAAAAAATAAGGGTGTATAATAAGGCCTTATTAAGGGAAATCCAACAGTTAAATAAGCCCGAAATCATAAGGGACCCCGGTAAGGCCGGCTATTTCTGGGGTGCCCCTTACGCTAGGGGCAAAGCCATAAGGAACAACGGGTCGTCACTTTAAGGCAAAGCCACATCCACCAAGGGCGGCCGGAGGAAGTGACGATAGCCTAAGCGACAGAAGCAGCGACAACTGGATGTCAGTCTTTCCAAAAGAAAGCATCTTAGAGATCATTGACAACTGCAGGTGTTTCATGATGATTTATATACTAATTTGAAAATCAGCATCATCATAGTTGCTGCTTTAACTTACACACCCATCCAATCTACAAAACGAAAAAGTATTGTGTGACTTATCGCCCAGATGGTACAGGATCAAAATTTTGGGTCTCTATCCACTATGGTTTGTTTCCAAAGATGTTTTTTAAGCCACTTATTGGAGTTGTACATCCACAAATCCAGATACTAAGTTTAATTCATCGTTCAGAGTGGACTCTCTACGCTCCAAGATGCACTGAGATTTTTGTTTGTTCGCTACTCCAACTTTTCCTTTGATATCAGAGCTCCAAGTCAAAAACATCTCTCCAAACCCCCCCCCAAAAAAAAAAAGCCCTCAGTGAGGGAAAAACACACACACATCCAAGATTCCAAAATACTTCACCACCATGCCAAGATTTTCATTTTGCACATCTTCATGTTTGTTCTGTTTCTCCAATAAAATCTTTGCTATCTCCACCCCTTTTAAAAAAAAAAAACTTCCCCAAAGCAACAACCGAACAATCGCTGTTTTCACCCAAGAGACGCAATCGCAACGCGAGACTTCGTTCCAAGCTTTCGAAGTGGCCCTGAAGGGTAGCGAGGTAAATTCTTGGAAAATCGTGCCCAGCAGGGAATGATGTCTATATGGGGGTTTCCTAAAATGGTGGGTTTCCCCAACCACCATGGGTTTTCCTACTAAAAATGATCACTTTGGGGTGTTTTGGGGGTACCACCATTTTGAGGAAACACCCATATAGTTGGTGGTTGAGTTTCAACCCATCTGAAAAATTATGATCGTCAAAATTGGATCATGAAACCCCAAGTAATGGGGTGAAAATAAACAATATTTGAGTTGCCACCAACCAGAAAATGATGTTTGTTTCCATGTGTTTACCAAACAATTGGTGACTTTTTGAGGTTTCATGTCAGTTTTTTTCAGGGGAACACTGGTTTTTCAAAATCCAACTATTTACCAAAATTGCTTCTAATTGAAGCGTCCCATCTTCATTTAAAAAAAACAGACATCATGATCAATTTCTTCCCATTTCAACTTACTAAATATTCTGACTTTGCTGGTTTTCTTATGCAAAAATTGCAGCCTTCCATTCTCAACCTCTCAAGCAGCTTGTTTTCATGCCTTGGCAGCTTCCTTTCCTCTCATTTCCTGGATTTTCGCGGAGCTCATCGACCCAACAACCAGAGCCAAGAAGTTGGTTTAAGCCTAAATTTTTCGTGGGGAATAAACCCTCGAAAACTAACGTGACAATGGAAAACCCCCAGTTTCAATAGGAAATAGATCTTCAAATGGTTGATTGTCCATTGTCATGTCAGTTTTTGTGAGGAATATAGCTGTGGATGCTAATTACCATCCTGTGTAAACATCGCAACTGGTGCTCACCAGTCAAGACTTCTCTATATCAACCCTAGTGCAACAACTTCCATCTGCCAAAAATTTGGGGAAGCTGCGAGCTTTTCCCGATTTTTGGTGCATACCATCCGAAAATGAACGAATGTCCCCAAACAAAAAACCACCATTTGAGGGGATACATATGTTTGTCTTGAAATCTGGCAGCTGAGGTTGGTAGTTTATCCCACTACATGGTGCTTTTACAGACATCACAGGACCAGTGCAAGGTGTCATCCATCAATAGCATGTGCTTTTTGAAAGGTTGCCTTTTGTGATGACTTTCAGATACTTTCACCGTCACCTGGCTTTTCCAAGCATATAGATTTCTACATAGTTGTTACACAAACGCCGCTAGCCACGTGGAGGTTTGGTACTTAAAAGAAAAAGGAACTACGAAAAATCTGCCTCATGTAAGCTCCAGGGACCAACTCTTAGTGGCAATTATTCTCCTTAAGTCCATCAAAAATTGAATTCGACCGAATCCCAACGGACCTTACCTACAGGAAGTTGCGATCGAGCTCTGAGATACTCAGGTTTTGTTCGGGGGTCCGTGGGGTCCGTGGGTCCGAGCGTTGGAGATTTCTTGGATTAAGTGCTGCTAAGGGGGAAATCTGGGATTTCCAACCACTTGAAGAAGGTTGGTGGTAGGTCATCGTTTATCCCAGTATGCTGCAGGATGGAGTGGCTCGTACATCTAAAAGGTCGTCCAAGAGCCAACATGTTCCCTCCATCTATTCGTTGGTTAGATTGGAAGTTGGGATTCCCATGTCATCAAAAAAGACCCTGTTTCAATCAAACACGCAAAACACAAAACACAATTGTGGCATAAAGTTTTTTAAGTTCGCAAAATAATGATCTAAGAAGTGCATATAAGTGCTATGTGATCCTCATATCCTTCAGTACCTTTTCAGGGGCCCACTTCAGGTAGTTTCAGCTGATACTTCCAGCAATATGGTGCCCTTGCGCCACATGTTGAGTTGGATCCACTGTCACAAGATGACAATGGAAAGTGAAAATTCGACAATTATATAAAAAACACTAAATCTGAGAAACAGATAAAGGGATTGTCCTTTGACTATTGCCATGAGGATACATTTGTATGGCTCAAAATCATGAAAACACCCCCCAAATTGGATGATTGAATACTAGAATCAACCCAAACGTGATATCCTGGGTTCACCCTTGACCCAGTAACAGTCACCAACCCAAGGCGTATTACATATTTACCCTCAACCCCAACCTGGCGTAGGCATTCTTCTGCCAGCCATACGTGTGCTTCTAAGGGTAAGGCCTGACAGGAAATGTGAGCCAGTACCGGCCACGCTGCATGACAAGATGTCTGCAAAATCTTCAGTAAATTGGTGATTGGCTGTTTAGCTGAGGGCTGAGTTTATTCCTTGATCAACCTAACAATCTGGTGAGCATGGGGTACTCCAACAGATAATTGTTTGAAAAAGGTGCAGTCCGATATTCAAAGTGAGTCAAAAATCATGTGTCCAATTTGTCATTTTGGTGGGTCTAGTCGTCTAGTATTGTGTGAGTTGTGAAACTTCGACCAAACTGTTTTTACAGCAGCATACCCTTGCTGTGGATAGTCCCGTATTAGCAACATATGATGCCAACATTGAACAATCAAACATCTGTCTGTCATCAAGCTATGTTTTTGTCCGTTGTATCACAACCTCACCATTGATACAACAGGCCAAGCGCCTTTCAGCACGCCAAACAAGATGGTCATTCCCCGATAGAACCAATTTTCCAATAGTTTCTAAAATAAAACCAGTCCAAGTACCCTGAGCACCTCTTCAAGGCTGTGCATACGTGCACCAAAGCCCATGCCCTGGCCGAACCCAAATGGTTCCGCATAGTGTGCACGTTTTGTTGTCCGTTCCATTCGGTCTCCCGAAATAGTGGATCCGTGGATCACGGGCTGGAACAATAAGAACTGAAAGATTGGGATCTGGACTTTTTGGAATGACAATGCACCCAAAATTGTGATTATACATTATACACGATTGTCATTGTTTTTCTTCATGTGTCATCTGGCATCATTGTTTGCTAGCTGTTTTTCTGCGCGTGCAAAATTTTCCAATAGAAAGTTTTATTCTTGCCAAATAGAAAGTTATTATTTTTCGCCTCATTCTCAGATGGTGTTTAGGGTCCGCAAGGTTGGAATTGAGGGATTTTCCCGAATTTTGATTGTTTCATACAGCACCTGCAATTTACAAACCACCTTTTGAAAAATTCGAGCGAAATAATGTTTTCCAACCTTCTGGAAAAGAAAAATTCCAAGGAGGGCCTACTACTTGCTCAGCTCCGCAACTGGAATCAACTTTTTCTCAGGCCAAACATCATCAACACCTTGTTTCTGCATCCCAACCTCTCCTAGACCTTCCCCGAACCGCACCAAAGATCCCACGCACTCGGACCTCCAAGGTTTCTGTATTCGGTTTCTGCGGTCGCGGTTCCTGAAGTTGACGCGGGCTGAGATTCATGCGGGACGGGTGGTTCTTGCTTGCCAGCGTTCCAAGGTGGCAGTCCATTACACTGGTTTGAGCGAACCATCGGAAGAATATGTGGGGAACAGCTTGCCAGTAAATCCACATGTCCCACAATGTGCAGATCGCACAAAACAAAACCGCACCACGCTTTCCATAGCGAAACGAATACGCAACCGCTACCCACCCTTGCCAGATAGGACTGAAATTGCCTGCTTGCAACTCAATTTTGGCGGCTGACCAGCTGCAGGAGGCTCCAAAACCAGATGAAGGGATCCAAACACCTGGCTAAAAGTTAGCCTGAAATAGCATCCACACTCGAAGGACGCATGGCCCTTTCGTCTCCGAACTCGTGCAATTTTCATGTTGCATTCGGTTGCGACAACGCGTCTTTCAGGTATGCGTATTCGGCAGAGCAACGCGCCTGCAAGCGGTAAAACTGGACGCCTGTAATCGCAGCGGCATTCTCAGAAAAGATTCACGCTTGGCTTGCGTTCACCATGCTTTCTGCATCATTATATTTATATATATATATATGCTTTTTGATATATATTATATAATATTAAATATTTTATAAATTATATATATAATATATAGTTATAATCATATATATATATTATACAATACATGTATGTATATAATTATGTCCAACTTGCCCCGCCCCTTGCAAGTATTCGTAGTCTTGTCGTATACCGTATGCCGTGTATTCCCTGAACCTTCAGCAATAAACTACGGAAAAGGAAGGAACACACCCAGCTGGAAATACTTTTCTTCCTTTTCCCGCGAGCTTAACGCATCAATCCCCAGGTTGTATGATTTGTTGTGCTGAACTACACCCCCGAAAACTACCATGGAACCTAAAATGTACAGTAGGGTTTGAAGATGATTTTCCTTTCCAAAGGGGTGATTTTCAGGTTCCATGTTCATTTTCTGGGGGGTAGCTGTATCAGGCGTCCTCCATACTCTATAACATCTCTATACTATACCTTTTTTCCAACAAAGGAGCAGATTTTGCGACATTTGCACATACATCTAGCTTTGGATTGAGCAAAGCTATCTCCAATCCCATAGGCACAGTTACAATCGATGCGACCTTCCAAAAGGTTGCATTTCGAGTAAAGTTTGTCCCCTGTAGATTGCGGAAGCTTCCGCGTCGCACGACTTACAAAGAGTCTCTCGCCATCCCTGAGAATAATGGTGGACTGTTGGGGCACTGAGAAACGCGGAAGAAACTAAGTACACGATGTTCCTTCCAAATCTTCCGGGAATGATTGTAGCAGACAAAAGCATACTTCAGTATACGGTATGAGGTGTGGAAAACCATGACTTTAGATATCAAAAACAAACAAATCATGACCACTTCATCACTCGAGCCACGGCTTGAAGAGGTGTCTTTGGAAGCCGACTTTTTAAAGCACCAGTTCTTTTGAAAGGATGGATGCCATCTGCCAAAAAACCAAAATATCCGTGCAAATCAGTAGAAATGTACCCAACATTTCTAAGTCTATTTCTGGTCACTAGTCTAAACAACAAGGTGTCAGATTAGTCTGTAAGCTTTCAGAAAAAAAGAGATGACCTTGATATTTCAAAGGACTGAAATGGCCCACCCATTTTGGGTTCAATTTTTGGGGGTCCCAAGAGAACGGTGTTTAAAACCCTGTTGTAATCTGAATATATGGCTTGGTAGGGACTTTTCGTGGATTCCTTTAGACACAAAAACATCCTACTTGGTAAGGGTAATTATTGTTAAACCTCATACGCCACTACATAATAGCCAGGGGATTTACTTTGACTTGAATCATGCAATACATGGTCAACTCAAGCCAATCTCCCCCGTGTTTCATGTGTAGATAACAACCTATCCTTCAAACCTACTGTTGATGGTTCAAAAATCCGGCTAACCTGTTCATATGTTAAATATACCATTAGCTACAGGGGTTCATACGAATCTCAGGTGGTGCAGGACTTCAACCACCAACAGTACCATTTAAACTTTAAACAAAATCGCCTCTTGTTTAACCCTGAACTCACCTGACGACCTACTTTGTCCCTGAGCTGTGCGCTGGAGGAATTTCTTCACCATTCTCATCCAACTGGCCGTTGATGGGTTCAAACAAGGAGTGAGTAGTAGTGTGATGGAGGGAAAAATTGGAGAGCATAGAAAGGATACCCACTTCCAAACAAAAATTATTGTGGTTCTTTTTGATGACAGTTGATTAACCAGTCAGTTACCCAGTGGACATGCTGAATGCCTTGCACTGTGATTAAAAACACCTAAGAACACCAACCCTAACCCATCTGGATAAATCACAACAATCAAAACCACAAATCTTTTTGCAAGGCCTCCTGAAGAGAAACCCCAGGTTCTTTACACCACCACTAATTTTACCATCCGGTTAAAACTAGATTCGGCACAGTTCCCCATCCATTGCCTACCTTTCCGGGAACGGCAATAGCGCCATGGGTTATTTCAACCATGAGGTCGGCAAAGGTCATGGAAAATCCTTTAATTCAAATAATAGTTATGTAACGTATCACACATATGTATATATATATATATAGATAGATAGTTAGATTAAGTTAAGTGTATATATATAAATATATACACAGTATGTATACACTATATTGATATTTCCTGTTGGAACAATATGATCCTCAAATTGGATCATTTTTCCCCCCCATACATCNATACATCGGGGTTAAAAAAAAAACTGTTTGAAACCACCACCTATCATATAAGAGGTATCTAATCTTCCAGACTTTCCAATCCCTAAAAAAACATCAGGAGCTATAATGAAAAATAGCCAGGGCTAACCTGGGCAGTCATATATTGATATGGATAGTTCCTCCAAAAATAGGGATACCCCAAAATGGATGGTTTATAATGGAAAACCCTATTAAAATGGATGATTTGGGGGGAAAACCCACTATTTTTGGAAACACCCATATGTGTCTGACCTCCTGAAATCTCCATCCCTTTTTTTTTTCATTTCCCCCCCACCTTGGCTTCGTCCGTGCGGGCACGACTCTCGGCTTCGGCTTCCCACACCAAGCATTTCACCGTGTGGTCCTCCAGCTCCTGCGGGGGCCCCGGGTGACAACGATGAAATCGAGCAACGACCATCCCACCTGGAAAAATAGAGGAATCCTTACCCATACCGGAATCCATATATGAGGTATATTTACCTACATGAAAACCATAAGAATCAACCACATGTAGGTAAATATACCATACATGGGATGGTATGGGTTAGCATGGGTGTGTGGGAAAACCCCTATGGAATTGGGTTGATACCCTCTTGGAAACTGACATTTTTGTTAAATTGGATGGTTGGAATACGATCGTTTCCTTTTGGGATGGGCCCATTTTCAGGGGTGAACGGTGAACTGTTGGTTTCAGGGAGGGGCCCATGGGTGGATGACTCACCTTGACTGTCGGTTCATATGGTTCCGAGCCGACGGAGAAAAGGGACCCACCATGGTGATCACTTGGCACATTCCATGTAATCATAAGAAATCATATCAGCCAGAGACATCCTATTTTATCTATTTTGGGGGGAGGGGTAGTCGAAGGTTGCAAACAACCATCGTCTCGTCCAATTGCCTGTAACTTTCTTTTTAGAAGGTTTGTTACATGTTTTGCATTGCCATGGTTGGTGTACCAAAGGGTGGGAAACCATGGAAGTAAAAGTGTGACAACGCGGAAGTGTCTCCAAAATGAAATATCGAACAGTAACAGTACAGCTGCAAACTATGGACAAAGGAAATAGACTTCTGTCAAGGACGCTGACTTCAAGTAGGTCATAAGAAAGCAGTGCAGGATAGGAGCAATCCAGGCATGAGAATGACTGCAACATCTAATCGTAATAAAGACCCAAAGAAACCCTGGACAACATCAGTCTTTGGCTCGAGAAGTTTCACATGGTTTCACTATGTGAAAAGTAATGACACCTCTGACCTGCAATACATACATACCGATGCAAACGCATCGAAAAATGCAAAATTTTGATCAACACAGGCTCAAACACCACCCCCCCTCTGTGTAGACTCAAATATGTTGAAAAAATCACCCTTTTCCAAGGAAAGTTCTTTCCAAAAATGCTGCAAGCATATCGATTCAGTTTTTTCCAAAAAGATATATAAATTCTCTAAAAATGCTGCAATCCTTTCAAGTTCAGGTTTCCCAACTCCCAAAATTCCTAGCTCTTTCAGGATTTGACCTCTACAACCAAAAATCATCGCTAGTCCCATGACTCCTTGGTGGCTTCTTCAACCTTCTGCGCCAAGGGATTGATCAACTCTACCTCGAACCATGCACTTGGAATACAATCGAAGATGATTTGAAGCCGTGGGAAGAAAAAATGGTTGTTTTTACATGTAGATATATTTATGTATGTATATGTATGCAATTGGATACGTATACATATATGTGTACAGACGCTATCCGCAAAAAAACATATCAGTGTGTCGATCCAAATTGGTGAACAAACACCAGGCGACCCCAAAAGACTTGGAGAAGTGCCGGAATCTTTGAGACATCCGCAGATGTAACGATCGGATCGTGTACTTTTCAACACCCATACGCCCTGGAATGATTAACATGGAACCTACACATCACCCATTTAGAAAGGAAAATGATCTTCCAAACCTCCAGGGAATTATGCTCCATGTTAATCTTCAGGGGTGTAAGTTTCGGAAAAAAATGGATCTTTTTCAACTTCTCTCCATCACCTGGCATTCGTTTGGATACCAAAAACCACTACAAAACAGTTTTCACTGCGGTACAAGGTGCTTACAAGCTTCGGATATCATCCCCATCCGTGAAACATATCACCATCGTTCACGTCTGATACTTACAAACGGAGGGTTTCGCCATTTTTACACAAAAATTTTAAAAAAAGTGGAGAAAATCACCACCTCTTGGGCCCCGGAAATGCATCATAAGTGCTTAAACTTCCAGGTGTTTTGTTTCCAAGAATACCCTGCATCTTGCCATGGGCTATGAGTTGGTGGGAGGGGTGGTTGTTGTGTAGATTTCCACCATTTCTAAGGCTTGGCTTACGATACGGCGATACGCCTTCGATGAATCCCAACAAACTTTCTGCCAAAACACCAAGGCCGCTAGCAGTTCCAATTGCTTCGCCTCACATTTTTTTCAGGCAAAAAACGGATGTTTTCTTCCGATGTTAAAAACACGAAAAAAAAACAGGGGTTGCGTTGATTCTTTCATCGTTTCAACAAAAAATCTCATGGGGTGAGCTTTTAAGATCCCCCCAAAAGGGATACAAAAATGTAGCCTCTGGTAAACTAACATGGCAATGGAAAATGAACCTGTTGAAGATGTATTCCCTATTGAACACGGGGATTTTCCATTGCCATGTTAGTTTACTGGAGGGTAAATCTTTTCGGGAACTGCTAGTAGCAATGTTGAGCCAAGAATCGAAACAACCTCGGTGAATTCTCTTGAGTAAACCACAAGTTTTCATGGCCTATAATCACGTGATATGACTATACTCCCAGAATGGTGCTAACCAGTTGGGATGGTTTAAGTTCTTCTCAACAAAAATTGTTCAGAACCCGATTTTTTGGGTGGGGCGTTGCTGCGATTCAGAAAGAGCCGAAGGTGAGGCTCCAAACACAAGCAGTAGGAGAATTTGTACTCAGGTGTCTTTTGATGCCGAAGAAGTGACACATAATGTACAAAGTCTTGTCACCTGAATGCAAGTACCAAAAAAATAAAAAAACTTGTTGAATTCTTCTTTCAGTTCATGCAAACAGTGTGCCTGAAAAGATCCATCAATGCTTTCTTGCTAGAACCTTTCCTTCATTTGGAATCAAAAAAACTGTTCAGAGCCTGGGGATTCTTTTCCCAGAAAGAAAAATCCAAATCTTTCAGCAGGAAACAGAATGCTTCGACACCTGGACTGCTCCCTGAGGAGTTTTTTTCATGCTGTTCAAGCTCTTTTTTGTAGATTGCTTACAGTAAGTTTAAGCGTTCAACCAATTCAAATGTGTGGTTCAAAGAATAAAACACAGAGTATGAGCAAAACCTCTGTTTTTTGAGACTGCCCGCTACTGAATCGTCGTTTGGGCCTTCGTGTTTTGGTGATACTGAATCCTTGGACATGTCACCAGTTGCAACACCAAGACTAGCTCCTTTTAGATGGTTGGGTTTTCCAGAGGAGTCCAGTACTATTCACCATTTGTTTAAGGCCTTAGACAGGTGAGGTTGTTCCAGGTTGCGTAGAGGAAAGAGGAAAATGTATCTATATACATATATATACATATTATGACATGTATGTACATAAAGGGATATAGTGTATGGAATGTAATGCAATAAATATATATATATATAGATAACATATCCTGTATGTGTTCAATGTTCATAGATCCAGGCAATAACAGCAAAACTCGCCATAATGTAGAAAACTACTAAAAAAAACACACTCAACAAACTTTTTTTGATTTTCGGAAATGACATTTTTCGACAGATTTGATTTTTTGTTTCATCCCATTTTTTTTCAGGGAGGTTGGAGACCTCGCCTGCACCTCCGCGTTGCTGTACTTGGTGATTTCCGGTGCTCCCTCAACTGCCTGGTGCCGCATACACTGTGAAATGAGGGTTTCACAAGGCTAGAAAGTTCAGAAATCCAGTGGTCACTAGTTGAGCTTGGTAGTAAAATAGTAAAAAGCCCACTATTTATGACCTGTTTCATAGGGGGTGATCCTATTTTTCCTAGCATTTCATAGAGATCGTGCAGGATTTCTTTCCAGAATGAAGGAAGAATGCGAATTCATAACCACCTGTTGTTTTGCTAAGCCCTTCTTTGTTTCGGAGATGCCAAGTTGCAGGGATATGAATCCACAAGGGGGACACGGATCCCCCAATCCCATCAGCTAATTTTGCCGAATGTTGAGCAATTACTCACCCATGTCTTCCCTTCTGATCATGCTGAAAAAAATCCTTCACCAACAAAAGAAACTGTTCTCAGAATCCCCTAAGAATCGGCTTCTTCCCTTTCCATTCATGGACAATTTTTATGGCTTATCAATAGGGGTGATGCTAACCTCTTACTGATGATCCCCAGGGGTTTTTTTGGTTCAACACATCGACTCACCCTTGGAAGCCCCCCAGCCTCATTGGACAATTCGACACCATCCAAGTACCCACATTTCGCCTCCTGAGCGAAAAAATTCGGAGCAAACCTCCGCCCCCTTGAAGTAAAAATCCATTTGAGGACTCGCCCCGACATTTTCGAAAAACGGCCGAAATATGTGTGGGAAAAAAACATGTCGATTTTTGTTGGTTGGTTGTGTTTTTAATAAAAAAGGAAAACAAAGGACTGGTTTATGGATCCACACTTGAAAAAAGGAACCTGTACTCAGCTAGGACAACTTACCGAAACCATCCCAAAAGAAGATTGTTATGTTAGTTTCAGGGAAGGTAACTGTTCAATCAATTGGATAATTAATGACTCTTGAAGTGAAAGAGATTGGGATTTTTTTCAAGATACTCTGGCCAAGTCAGCTGAAACTCCGGCCGGACGCCGGAAAATCTGTGATACAGGACAGGTGTTTCTAGTAGGAACGGTGTCACCCAAAAAAACAAACATTTGGTGATATGTTCTCATCTCATATATCATCAAGCGGACAATTTGAGAATACTAGAGTCTTGAGGGACCATTCGTTGTGAACACCATTTGCGCACATGGAAATGTGGGCCACCACTCTTTGGAATGAGGTGGCGTTTGAATTGTTGGTAGCTATCCGAAAATAAAACAGAAACATTTTCACACACACACCCTGTTCAAACTTCAACACACACCAAAAAAAACATTCAACACACCTACAACTGAAGCGTTTTTTGTTCCAAATACAAAAATCACACCAACTGCAAAGCCTAAAAATGGCTGGTTTCCTCCAGCTCACCGTGCCCAACTGCACTGGCTTGTTACCACCCAAAATCTCCCCCGAAAAAGTCCACCTCGGCACCAAAGTGTTGTGGCAAGCCATGTAAAAATTTCAAGCTTTCGACGAGTCCAGACCTCGGTCGGAGAGATGTTTTGATGACGGATCCATGGGACTGGTAGGTATACTTACATACATGGATGGTTGATTTTTGTTGGTAAATGTATGGTAAATCAAACCCCACATCGATCCTATGGGGTTGATTCCGTTGATTCGAAGCATCTCGGCGGTTTAAGCCGGGAACAGTTTCGACGACCCCACTTGAGTTTTGGTTAGAAAAAATGGATCCTCTCCGTACTTAAAACGGCAATGATTTCATAGATGCCACAAACTTGTGGTGAGCCAAAATTTCATCCCAAAAAGTATGGAACGGAGCAAAAACTGTCAGAAGCGTCAGAAGGTGTGAGACCGGTACGGCGACGTTTAACTAGGTGAGAAAGCTTTCTACACCAAGCTACAACTAGGGATAACTAGGTACACTACTGGGATGTCCATGGTCCCCTAAGTAGGTTACAACCCAACTTACTAAGTAGTTATAGGGTCCATGGACATCCTAGTACCAGCCCGTAAAAACCCAAGGTGTAGGACATAGCTGGCTGCCCAGACCATGGAGGCAATTTCCAGATCCCAAAATCAAATCATCAATGATTTGCTTGTAGAAAAGGGGTTCCTTCAAGAATCTGTGGGGTTGTCTTACCTCGAACATGTTGATATCTTGGGTGAACTATTGAGCTATTAGGTTGGGTGATGTCGGATGATGTCCTTAGATCATGTGATGATGTATGAAACTCCAAGCGAAAGAAAGCTGCTCCTTATGGGTAAATAAGTTTTCATCTAAGGACCTATCAAAGATTATTGAAAGGTCTACCCCCCCGAAGTTTAACATAACCCCTGGAAAACGATGGTTGGAAGACGACTTTCCTATTGGGAAGGTAACTTTTCAGGATGTTGAACTTCGTGGGTGTATAGAACCTTCCCTTGGCTTTGAGTAGCTTGGAAAAAAAAAGACACGAGAGTTGATCGCAGCATTCAATCTATATATGTATATAAATCTCTCCATTTCAAACTATGGGGAGCTACCCTTTTTTGGAGTCAAACAATATAGCTTTCTGAAAAAAAAAACATGTTCTCAGGGCTCATTATATTACCAACCCAAACAATGCACTATTGAGGGGATATCCCTGATATCCCTCAAAACTACAATGCATGTGCATTGTTACTTTGACCCCCCCGAAATGGGTAATCACTGGTGCAATTTATCATTATCCGTTATATTATCCCTGTTTATCTCCATGGTGTTTCGAGAAAATAAACGTGAGAACTTTCCAGGCAACGGTGCTACTGAGTAAAGAGAAGAACATCCTCAGCATTTCACACCTTTTTCATCCATCGCCCGCACGCAGCGTCATGGATTCAGACTCTTGTCGTGCCAGCCACTTCCTAAGGGGCTTTGCTTGGCTACTCTCGGATGTTTCATGAGGTTCCAAAAAAAGGTGACCGGATCAAAACATGTTGAAAGACACCTCCAAATGAGGTAGATTCCGGTTGGCAAACAAAAATGGTAAATTCTTGGGACATCCCACCCAAGATGACAGCAACCATCAGGATGATCAAAGAGCTTTTAGATTAGGGGTTTACAACCATAAACTTCACTTTCTGCTAACAAATATGCGAACCATCATATCATATCTCAGTAAAGAAGAGGAAATTCAGAACCACATTTATTTACGTATGTGTACGTATATATACATATAGTATTTGTATATTATATGTGATATATTATGTGTATAAATATATATATATATATTATTATATATTTACGTATATTAAACATGTGATACTAAGCCATCTTGTCCTTCCATATTTAACCATCTGCCAAGGATCTCATGACGTCCTTGCAACAGAAGGCGCAGTTCTTGTAGCAAGCCCCGCATTCCCTCACCAAAGCGTGCGGACACGGCCCGCACAAACAAGGGAGCACCAGGACCTTGAGTTGGTTGAAGCATTGATTGATGAATCGGGTACACCCTGGAAGATTAACATGAAACCTACACATCACCCATTTAGAAAGGAAAATGATCTTCCAAACCTCCATGATTATGCTCCATGTTAATCTTCAGGGGTGTATCAAAAACAACAAGAGAGTCATGATAAACAAAAAAACAAAATAAATGGTACGGATGTTATATAAATTTGCCCCCTATCCTAGGGGGGGATGCTACATCCAAAGGAATTCTACTGCGATTCATCGTTTAAGGAACAAAAAACTAGCCATCCCAAGGGCATTTAAAAAAAAACATACACAACAACAAGGGCACTTGTAATAATTCAATTCCCATGCATGTTCACACCCAACTAAATTGTCGCCTACCTTCAGGTGTCCACCTGACAGTCGACAAGTGGCCTAGAGTCTCTTCAGCACTTCGCACTGAACGATACAACTTGTCCTGGGCCGAGATGGAAGGAGGGCTGGCCTTGGCCTCGGGCAGCCTTCCACATGATCAGAGCCATGGTAAAGGTATCGTGGAAAGGCTTTACCTCCACAAAGGTCACTCAACTTTTCTAAAGTGATATGTTTTCTTTTGTCAGGATTCCACCCCAAAAAAAAACAGTTTCCCTGTTTCAAATCGAGGTCAACTCATTGGATTCTTTGGAAATTATTTTTTAAAGAAATATACATTTTTGGTTGGTGACATCTTTCTGGTTCGCAAAAAATGGCGGGCATAAAATGGAGAAATCTGTACCTTTTCTAGTTGGTGGTTTCAACCCATCTGAAAAATATTAGTCAACTTGGATCATTTCCCCAGGTATGGGTGAAAATAAAAAATATTTGAAACCACCACCCAGTTTTAAGGTTGCTTTAGGGAACGGGGATTCCCTGGAACCTGTATCCAGCGTATCCAGCCCATCTGTCTATTTTTTCGCCCAGGCTTCAACTTTGGGCAAGGTATCTTCTGGCTTCAAATCACACTTCGTTGCCACCACTGCACAAGGCTTGAAGGCCATTTCAAAGGAAAAGGCCTCAAAAAAGGTGAGGTCCTTTTGCCCAGTTTTTGGGGTAAATCTCTCGCTTTTTGTTGCTTTTTAGCGGGGCAAAATGGCATGTTGCAAAAATTGAAGCAGGAAATTCTCAAATTTAGATCTGAATCGCTATCATCATATTTTTCTTGATTTTTTGTAAACAAAGTTTACAATTGGTGTTTTGGTCAAAAGTCAGCCATCCACCTTTCCCTTCAAAATCCAAAAAAAGGAACAAAATAGGCCTGCACCTCCCGCTGCAAGATTAAAAAATCCACGTAGGGATCTGGTGAGGACGCACAGTCCACCAGGTAGATCAAGACCTCCGAGGCCACACTCCCACAGGTGGTTGGGTGGGAGATGGAGATTTCGGGGATCACTGTGGCACTTGGAACGGGGCTCTTGTGGCACAAAAACAACAAAATGTATTTTTTTTAAAATTGGTAAGCAGCAAAAAAAGACATCTGAAAAAAATGGGAGATCTTCTCAAAAAAAATAGTGATATCAATTTCAACTTCCATGATATGAAAAAAATATATCCCCAAATAAAATTCCATCCCAACATCTATCAACAAAAACCAACAAATGGGTTGAACCCAAGTGACCTTGGTACGCTCTAAATGGCGTAGGAACTCATGGCCCAAACCTTCACCTGGGATGGATGGCCACCCACCGGAGGGTGTAGGGGGTTGAGGTACACCATCGATTCCATCGATCCTTTCCAGGTGGTTTTTGTTTTTTTAATTATATACCTTAACCTCAATGCTTATGGAAGTTGTAGGATATCACCAAATCTATTCAGCAATTCCCAGGCTTCTTCCAGTCGCAATTGGTGGACGTTTCAAACGTTTCAGGGCCAGCCAGTTGAGGTTGGTAGTGTCTCAAACCAATTTGGCAAACGTAAAGCAAAA